>PVIJ01001145.1:0-218066 GCA_004024925.1 Scalopus aquaticus | reverse complement strand
TGGGCCTCCCCGGTGGCGCAGCGGTTAAGCGCTGCGCTGTGGAGCTGTCGGCAGCGGCGACGCGAGTTCGACGCCCGGCCGGGGAGAATCCCACATGGCACGGCAGACCTCTCCTGCCTTGCCCGCTGCTCCCCTCAGCAGTGTATTTCTGATCTGCCTGTTCTGCTCCCCGCTCCGTGTCTGGTGAACCCTCTCGCCGCCCCACACCTCTGGCCTGTACCCCTGCTTGCATGTATAAATAAAAAAATAAATCTTAAAAAAAAAAAATCAATCTAGTGGTAAGCAACTTAAATCAAGTGATAATAGATAACTATCTGCCAGGTTATGGGGAGTGGCACACATGTATTTCTCTTTGATTCTCTTGACACCCCCTTCAGGTAGGACCTTCAGCTACAGTTTAGAGTGCTTTGTGCCTTGCTTTGGTGTATGCAGTTACTGTATAGTAGAGCTGATGTCCAAATGGTTGCTGTCATTCATTCCAGCCACAGACATAGCCGTTATCTCTTACTGAAACTTAGACCTAGAGAGATTCTGACTCAGTAAATATCCTTGATACTAACAAAACTTAACTGTTACTTTGTTTGAAGTTGCCTCATTTATGTGATGCCTCGTCATATTGAATTAGTTTAATTGAAATTCAAGTGGAAATACTTGTTTTCTTTGGAAAAAAATCTATTTTTTCTTACATTGAACCCTTGAGGCCTATTAAAATGATGGTGAGAATTTTGTTTTTGTAAACTAGTGACTACAGTGAGATTTCACTTGCTCATTTACATAACAGGGCATCTGGAGGACCTGTTGATACTGGCCCAGAATATCAGCAAGAGCTGGATAGAGAGCTTTTTAAGCTTAAGCAAATGTATGGCAAAGCAGACATGAATACGTTCCCTAGCTTCAAATTTGAAGGTGAGTCTCTTTAATCACAGATTCATTCTTGTGAGAGATCATTAAATGTAGAATATTTATACATTATACTTGGGTTAGTCAGGGGATTAAATAACAGTTACATTGTATGAATTTATTAGGATACTGACTCCAGCATGGGACACGCTGGGATAAATGTTTGCTGTTGATATAGGATATAGGAGATTATATAACAAAGGTTAAGTGGTGGGCATCTGATATCAAACTCCCTGACTCTGGATTCTGACAATATCATTTATCAGCTTTCTGATCTTGGGTGTTTGGTGCCTGTTCTCCATCTGACACTTGGAGAGAATTAGAATATCTTCCTCTTGGTTGTGAGAGTTAAATGTCTCGAGTCAAGTCAGTGACTTACTGCAAGTGCTGAATGAGTCCTTAGCAATATTTTATTTCCATAGAAATTTTTTAAAATGGTGGGTGTTTACTTTGAAAAAATACAAGTTTAATAACGTAAATATTGAAGCATTCTAGATAATGTAGGCTTACCGCAATATGATTAATTTGAATCTTTTTTCCTTCTTAGAACCCAAGTTTGAAGTCATCGACAAACCACAGTCCTGAAGGAATGATGTAAAATGTATCTGGTAATTTATCCTGCATTAGTTTACGACTTATGAGAAGTAGCAGAATAAACATATATTTCATCACCGTCAAATGTGCTTTTAATTCTGATTCCAAGTAAATAATTTGGTGATGCTGGGTAGCGGCTTGAGTGTATTGAATTCTGTCTTCTAGCGTTGTTTTTAAGTCCCGCCATTTGCTTATAAGGAAGCAGGTGGACACCTTGGGTCTATAGATCCTGCCCGACCTTCTGGGTGTACAACAGTATTGTCACGGCTGCCTTGGGGAGAGCCACCCTCGCCTGAGGAATGTTTCCTGTGGAGAATGTGCACGCTCCCAAAATTAAAGAAATGGTTCATAAATCCTTTATCATAAAATTTTTGAGGAAACTCAAGTGTGATTTTGAATCTGTACACAAACATCGTGTTTTGACTTCTATCGAATGCTAAAGCTTTGAGGACCAGTAAACCAGCACCTTGCTCTGCCCTGGCAGTTATGGTTACAGAGTCTGTTACAATGTGATCCAGATGGGGGCCGGAAGGCTGGGGCATGGGCACGGGCACGGGCCTCCAAAGGAACTGGCTCTAACATACCGTTCTGTGGTGGTGTTTTGCCCAAGTATTGGAAGACCCAAGACGTAAGGGTTGGAGACGCACATAGCAGGCATCAACATTTCAGTAACTGTGGCTGGCTTTCAGTGCATTATTGGGAAAGGAGGGAAAACAGCTGTGCCTTTTTATATCTGACAGTATCTCTGATGTGTCTCCATAGACAGGTCTTAATAAATTTTTAAAAACAAAAGTCAGCAGCAGACCTCCCCTGCCTTGCCTGCTGCTCCCCTCAGCAGTGTATTTCAACAAATTTGCCTTGTCTGCTCTCAAAAACAAAACCAGAAAGTCAAAATCAGCCTTCGAGTTGAGGTCACTTCAAAAGGGGTAGATTTATAGTGTGGCAGGCCATACTAGCTGGAGTCAAACTTACTAAGGAATACCTTTTTCAGAAGACCCACAAATGCTCCCTAATGAAACTAAGGAAGCCTTTCAGGGGCGACTGAGGGAAGGCTTCACAGAGCAGGTGGAATCTGAGCAGTCATTGCAATGGGGGCGCATTTATGCGTGAGTGTAACGAGGGGAAACTTGCTCTTGTGGAGATAAAGTGACCTGGTTCAGTTTGATGAGTGCAGAAGGCCACTGAAGAGAAGTAAGGGGGCTCACGCCTGAGCAGTTGCCACCTTCCTGCCCCTCCCCCACTAACATCCCCAGAGGGGAGCCCTCAGACCTGCCCCACCCTGCCAGCTATAGCTGCAACTGCACCTTGCCCCAGATCACTCAGTAACTGGACCTGTCTCCCTCTACTCTGCTAGTTAGAATAAATTTTACATTTTTCTTTTCTGCACCAAAGGCCATTTTGTTCGCATTTTTGGTGGCAGGTGGCTGGACCGGGAATCAGGTTCTGACCTCGTGATAGTTTTTAGATTGTTTTCCAGGTAACAGCCAACATAAGCCATGGGAACTTACCCTTTGTTTTTATCAATTAGCTTATGGTAGTTGGTTTCATTATACACCGTTTCACTTAATGTTTCAGTTTCAAGAACGTAATGATTCCAAGAACCAAGATACTAAGAGAGGAATCAGTGTAGTGACATTCACCAAATATGCCAATGACGGAGTCAATGAACAGGTGGAAGGCTAAAGCTGGGGATATTTAATGATAGGAAGGGCGGTTGTTGTGGTGATAGAATTTAAACGTATTCATCATGTCTGACTTCAGTCTTTTTTTAAAATTTATTTATGCATACAAGCTGGGGTACCGGCCAGAGGCGTGGGGCGGCGAGAGGGCTCACCAGAGACAGAGCGGGTATCAGAACAGGCAGATCAGAAATACACTGCTGAGGGGAACAGCGGGTGAGGCAGGAGAGGTCTGCCATGCCACGTGGGAACCTCCCTGGCCGGGCATCGAACTCGCATCCCCACTACAGACAGCTCCACAGCGCAGGGGGGCCCTGACTTCAGTCTTTTAAAAAGTTAGAGATTTGGACATCTGTGGGGAAAGGAGAGTGGGTAAGAATGAAATTACCCACCATGACATTTAGACAGGGTAGGCAAGAAAGAGAAGACATGCTACAGGCTGTGAAGCTAGGGAGGGGTGGGTGGGCCAGCGACTTCTGAGCATGAAGGGAAGGTATGGTATGAGAAAAAGGGAGAAATGGTGAGGTAAGGGGGCTGCAGAAAAGAATCATCTTGTGTAAATTATTCTGAATTGGGAGGACCTGGACATACAGACGTACTACATTCTTCACTTATCAGTTCTGTCACCTTAGTCACTGTCAGTTTCTCATCTGCAAAATGACATTGCCCGCTGTATAAAAGCATTGAGATGAATGAGATTTTTATACAACCTCATCTCCACTCCAGCCCTACTTCTGACATACATAAAGTGTTCAATAAATAGTTTTTGCTTTTTATTTTCAGAGCATTTTTCAGGCTTTGAGAGGTTGGCAGGCACCCAGGATGAAAGATGATGAGATTCTAACCTTACACAGCTAAGAGTTAGCCATGTAGCTACAGATGGTAAGAGGGTGTAGGTTCCTAAGTTTTAGTGATCAGTAATAGGTGGATGACTTCCCTGCACTGTTAAATGGGGCTTAAAATGTTGAACGATTCTAGCTATTTTTATTAATGTATACTGTAATCTAAACAAAACCATCTGTGAGATGAAGTTCTTTGCAAAGTTGTATTGAAAAACACTCAGTTGTTCCAGATTAGTGAGCTCAAATCCCCAACTAGAAACAAATTAGATTTAGCTACAGTAGCAACAATAAAACAAAACTTGTTATTGAAAATTCTAGAGCCCTCGTCTATTACACAGTGCAATTTCACTGCAGGAAAATAATATCAACGTGCTATAAGAATTATAATGAGGTTTTACCAAGTCAAGTTAACATTCAAGTCCCTGAAATGAAAGCAAGTGGAACCACAAGTCCAGACACGGGTGGAGAAACTTTTAATAAATGGGAAATGGGTGCTCAATACTGTATCTTCTGTATTAAAGAAAGGATTCTTCACACAATGATTTTTATTTAGCTGCATGTATTTCAGATGATGTATAATACATAATTGACCCAAAGAAGTGTTAGACGCCAACACTGCATTTGATGACTCCTCCAGTCTAGGTGGCTCAGATAAGCTTTTCATGTACCAGTAAAACTCAGGCACTGTGTTTCCCCACAGTATGGATTTGTGTCCTTAAAGAAGTTGACCTTGGGAGACTGAAGGTAGCTCTACCTCAGCAGCAGCTCCAAGACTTACGAATCCCCTTGACACTTGGCAATGCAAGAGAAAAGCCTTTTTCAAGTCAAAGCAAATCTTCTAAAGCATGACTAAAATTTAAGGCCGATTTCTCAGGACAGCTTATAAGTAGGTATCTTTTTCATGCTTTGCCAGGAGTTGGGAAGTGATGCCTGTAGGCAAATCCTACTGTTTTTGTAAATAAAGTTTAATTGGTGCACAAATATGCCCCTTTGCTTATTATTATCTATGGCTGCTCTCCTCAATGGCAGAGTTGAGCATGAGTTGAGGTACCATCAGCCTATATGACTTAAACTATCTACTCTCTGGTCCTTTACAGAAAATATTTGAACTGATGTGGTGAGAAGCAGAGTGCCACAGTCAATTGTGTGTGTTTGGGGGGCAGGAGGGCAGAGAGAGCAGTGAGCCAGGCACTCAGTGAGTGCTTAATCCATTTATTTGTCCAATGAATCCTGGGATTTGCTATGCTTATTGGGCAAAAAAGAATGGACTCCTTTAAAAGCAGCTTAACATGTTTGAAGTTGCCCAGAACTGGTTACGCTAGGCATTATTTTGCTTTTATACCAATTGAATAATCAAATGTTATAGATGATTGTAGGGTAAATGAGAATTATCAGGTTTTTCTCCACCCCCCCCCCATGATGGACCTCTGCAGGCTTACACACATGCCTGATGGCGAGCACCTGGAGAAGGGTGTGGGCCTGTGTGAGTGGACGCACCTGAGCCAGAGACTGGGCTTATAAGCAGAGAAGCAGCAGCAGCAGCAGCGGAATCAGCAGAGAACAGAGTGTGGAGCAGAGACCATGGCACACCGCCTGAGAGCCCAAGAGAGTGAAAACTCAGCAGGGGCTGGGAGGCCTGCCAGCCTTCCGGCCCCCCCGGCCCCATTGCCTGCCCTGAATCTGGTTGCCAACCTACAAGAGACCAAAAGTCTGCCAAATCCACTGAGGCCTCCAGGACTCCTTCCTTCAGACCCATCTGCGCAGCTCCATAGGGAACCTGTGCTGCCAGTGCCATCCTGCCTCTACAATGATTATGGCTTAATTGCTCTAGTAATGTATCATTGGAATTTTTACTTTGGAACACTGGCATGATGCTTTTGTGATGATTAATTCGTTGAGAAACCAGATGATTAGACCCAGTTTTCCTTTCAGTTGTGGTTTCTGCTGAGTCTTCCATGCATCGGTGAGGGTCCAGGCACAGCAGACTCTCATTTCACTTTTCCAGCAGCCATTCATCACCTCTATCCCTCGCTCTATGAAAGTAGGGCTGGCAAGCCAATAGCCATAAGAATAAGCAACACAGCTCAGCCCAGAACTTCACCCCACAATATTTAGAGACAGAGATGTGAAGCTGCCACCAAGCTGGGAGAGGTTTCTGCCGGGTTATGTGTGTGGGCACCAGAGCTTTGAGGTCAAGGTCACTGTTCGTGGAAAGACAGCACCAAGCAGCTCTGGGAGCGAAAGAAGACACTCGGGCTTGTTCTTGACTCTGAAAATTAAGTTTAATGAAGAAATCAGTGACACCAGGTGAGTGAGCTCTGGTCTTTAGTTTTTTGTTCGTGTTGCATTTGGTTCTCAGAAATGAAAGTAAACAAAATATGAATCCTTGGGTATAAGACTCACTCTTGACTCCTCCCTTTTGTTGGTATGTTAGTGATGAATGAGCAACAGAATAAGGGTTATGTTAGGGGAGAAAAGACTATTCTGGGAGAAATGAGACCACAGGTGCCTTTGGCCTCTGAGCATTTCTTGAAAATTCTAAATCAGACTCTGAGAGGATGTGTGCAGTTTCTAAAGTCATATTCTATGGATTAATTTCACAATCAGGCTGATACGTTTTAGTAACTTTTCTAGAAGTTAGGACATTTAGCATTCCACAAATCCCAGAATATTATCAAGTATTTTGATTCTTTGAACTTAATCCAGACAGAAGGTGTTGACAGCCTATTTGTTTAAAATAACAATTTCAGTGATATCACAGTCATAAAAACTATAGTAAGATACCAATTTCATTTCCTCATGTACCTCATGTAAGACAAAAAAGTTTTATAATCTTTTAATAACTTGTGTAACAACTGTGGTTTTGGTCTATTTCAAAGGTGGAATCTTTTAAATTATAAAGGATTTTGTGTGCTTGAAATCCTAGGAAAAGAAAGAAAAACCAAATTTAAAACAATGTATTAATTCACATATAGATATATAAAAGTATGTGTCTATAAATCTTATGAGTATAAAGCTACATCCATTATAAGAATCTAACAGATAGAGCTTATCATGTATCTAATTAACTATTATAGGGAACAAAATAATTAAATACTAATAGACAAAGTCTATGAAACTTTGCTCCCATGTCCTCCTTTGGCATATGGATTATTTTAAGCTGAAGATAAACAAGACCCAACTAACTTGAGGGAAAACTTTTACCTTTCCCTTAATTATCTAAAAGAATTCAGGTAGGGTGCCTTGAAAGAAAGCTTTCAACTTTATCAGAATGACCTATCTGCTCTCTGTACTGTCCTATGAAGCATCCTCCTCCCCTTTGAAGCCCCAGGCCTCTTCCCATTCCTTAGCTAAGTATGACATAATACCTTTGAATTCATCAATTTGTACTCGCAATTCATCTTTGAGGATTCCCGCATATATATGCAATTCATTGTTTTTTCTCTTTTAATCTATCGTATATGAACTTAATTATTAGACTAACCAAAAGAATCTAGAAGGGTAAAAGGGAAAAAAAAATTATCCCCCCCTAAAGACAGAAATAGAGGAGAAATATTGCTTGCTTGGGGCTTGCTACTGGCATAGAGATCAGGGGCATTGCTAAGCATTCCACAAAGCACAGGACAGCCCCATCAAAACCAAAAAATTACATGAAATTCTAAGAATTCAGCATACAAGAGCCATTAGAAATTGTTGTTTCTTATAAGTCTTATATAAGCGTTTATATAAGAAAATGCCAAGATTGTCAATGTTAAGAAACCTTACTCAGGATAAAACTAGTAGGATAAAACCCTACTCCAGATTAAAACTAGAGACTCTCAGCTGATGAGGGCAATAGAAAGGAGGGAGAAAGAGTATAATTTTAGTTCTTCCAATTCAGCCACAAAGGGCCTCTTATTATTCAGTGGGATGAGATTATTTCATTCTACACTAAAGGAGGATTTTCCATAAATTGTTGGAATAAAGATAGAATTACATATTATTTGTTAATGAAAAAGAATGCTTTCAGTATGGAAACATACAAAAACAATGTGACTTTTGCCACAGACTCTGGAGTAGACAAATTTTAAAAATCAAAATTTAACAGAAGAAACTCTGGAGCAGTAAGCAGGCCTTAAACATTAGTGTCCATTAGAATCACTTGGTTTAAAATACTGTTGTCCACTCCCAACCCCAAGTTCTACTGAGAGGAAATCTAAGAATTCCTGCTATGGTGTACTAAGGACTTCAGAGAAACAGTACTCCACTTCTCAAGAAATTTAGGCCTCTAAATCCATTGGGAGAAGGGCTCCATGGTGGCCTAGGGGTTAAGTTCTCAACACTATCACTGCTAGGGCTGGAGTTTGAGCCCCAATCAGGGAGCTGACCCACATGGCGTAGCAGACCTCTCCTGTCTCGCCCGCTGCTCCCCTCAGTAGATCTGCCTGTTCTGCTCTCCACTCTGTCTCTGGTGAGTCCTCTTACCACCCTCATACCCCTATCTCCTGCATCTCAGGCCTACACCCCAGTTCTTCTACAGACACACACACTTAAAATTTTTTTCAAAAATCAAAAAATTCACTATAAATCAATCCATCCATCCATCCATTGGGAGACACCTGACTCCACTGCCTGTATTCCTGAAAGCTAATCCAGAAGGCTGAACACCTACCCTAAGAGCTACAAAATCTTAGCTTCACTGTAGTGTTACAAAGCACCAGGTTCCAGATGTTTCCATTATGTTCTCTATACCATCTGAGTTAGATAATTATTGCATCTTTTCAAGGATTTCTAAAATATTCCTTCTGAAAATGACAGAGGCTATTTCCTATCTTTAACTTTTCCAAGTGATTTTAAATAAGCCAAGGAGAGTCCTAGACCCACAGGATTGGAAGTCATCTGCTTGAGCAAACCGATGAGAATCAAGACACCTGGGTCTGAGGTTCCCCCTGTATCCTGTGCAGCATGTGGCTTAATTTCCAGTTTCCTCATCTATAAAATGGAGTGGATAATGCCAGACGTGAGATTACTAAGGAGGATGACTCGTGACCCTCACCATGAGACAGAACAATGGCTTGGTAAAGGGCCCTTGCCCTACAAACGCCAGGCCACTTTCTCAAGCCATCTTAGACAGTGGATGGAGACTAACGGTACCTCATCTTCTTCGAAACACCAGTGCTAGAAAGTACTAACAGTACAAAGTACATTGAAAGTGAAACTCCATCATTCCTATCCGACGACTTCATTTCTCTGCCCCATCCCCTGAGCACATCCATTCTATAAATATGCTTTTAAAAATACTCACATTTTCACTCATTGTAGTGGCTTTAGATTCAGAATTACTCTTCCTGTTTGTGGAATATAAAAGACAATATTTACTACATTATCACTTCCCATTCTGAAACACATAACCTCTTTTAGTTAATATTACCTCCACACACTCTTTCAGCAGGAAGATGAACCCGGTAGAAAAAAAGCCAGCCATCCTCACTGATTTCCTTCTATTTATAGGCAATAGTCACAGAGAAAGTCGTGCAACAAAATAAGTGTGTGTAAAGCTCTGTGCCTCTCATTGTAGCCTAGAGCTGGCATACTAATGATTTCTGTGGTGCAAACCAGAGAATTACCAGCTTTTAACTTGGCAACTTATTAACATTTCATATTTTTGAAAACTTGATCATTATCACCTCAAATTTCCTATTTTCCTTGGAAAGGAAGTTTTACTCGGTGGTTCCTACCTGAACTGTGATTCTCTCCCCATTTCTTCAAATTCACACATTAAAGAACCACCCACCAGTACCTCCAAATGTGGCTTTGGAGATAGGATCTTTAAAGAGGTAATTAAATTAAAATGAGTCCTATGGGTAGGTCCTAATCCAATCTGACTCATGTCTTTCCAAGAAGAGAAAATTTGGACACAGAGATGGAGATGATGAGAAGGCAGGGCAACGACCACCTCTAAGCCCAGGAGAGGGGCCAGGAGCAGATCTCTTCCCAGGTCCTCAGAAGGAACCTGCTTCATCTTGATCCTGGACTTTTGGCCTCCAGAACTGAGAAGAAATTAGCTTCCATCATTTAAACCACCCATTCTCTGGCACTCTGTTACAGCATCTCTGGCAAACTAGTACAACATCCAATACATTTTTCACCAAATTTTGGGAGTCGTGAGAGATGTGCCTAGCTAGGAATGAAGCTATTGCCTCCTAGCTCACTGCCTGGGTGACTGACGGGAAGAATAACTTCCCTAACCACAGCAATGCTGCCCCCTTCTCATACAGAAGCTAGTCCCCCCACCCCAAACCTTCCAATGACTTTCCATCTTATTCAAAATGGAATCCATCCATTTGCCTGGGTGGGGAGGGTAGAATGTCTAGGCCATCAGTCTACCATGCTTTTCTGAGCTCGCCCCATTGGCTACTGTTAATGACTTGGATCTCATTCTGGACTTGGACTGGGCTATTACAAGGCTCCTAGACCTGCTTTGGGCAGGAAGCTCGGGGACAGGAAATCAGCAGCAGGGAAGTCTTCAAAAGACATGGGTGATAACAAAGTATCTGAAGCCATGGCAGTGGAGAGCAGAGGGGAATGGCGAGGGACCACAGCTGGTCTTCTCACATGTGTATATGGAGAAGAGTCACAAGTCAGCTGCACAAAAACTGGGGTGTTTGGTTTAGTGATCTCAGTCAGTACTCATCCACCAATGTCTCCTAGATTTCTAACACTAGTCAAAATATTACCTCCAACTCCAAATGTATATATGAAATTACCTTTTACCTCTATGTGAGGTCTTACCAGGCATATCTAATATTAAAATTCCAAAACACTCCCAACGCTACTTTCCCCCAACCCCCAAAATTCCCAAGCCTGCTCCTTCTGAAACCTTTCACCCTTCTGTAATTGGTAACTCCGTTCCCTTCATAAACCTTAAGCAATTTGACTTCTCTTTTTCTTACCACTCACATCCAATCAATCAGCAGAATGTTCAAAATATTTTCTGAATCCTGTTCTCAACATTTCTGCTTTGGTGCCAGGCGCCATTTTCTCTTGCTAATTATTGAGTGTCTACTAACTGGTCTCCTTATTTCCTCCATCCTTTATTGCCTTATAGCTTGTTCTTAACACAGCAGCCAGGGTGATCTTTAAAGACTTAAATAGTATGATGCTATTTGTCCTCTCAAACTCCTCCGAGGAACCCAACTTACTCAGAACCAAAGCCAGTCTCCTCACAACTGCTTAGAAGGAAGGGGCTCTATATAATCTGTATGATAGGGGCTCTATATGGAAGGGGCTCTATATGATCCTGTACTTCCATGCTCTCATCCCCACTTTCTGCCATCCTCACTCTGTTCAGCCACATTGCTATTGTTGATGCTCTTTAGACATGAGAGGCTCGCCCAGGCTCACGATCTTCCCATGTATTCTCTCCCTCAGCGAACTCTCTTCGGGGCTATCTATTCCAAGGTGATTTGCACCCTTTGCTCCTTCAGGTCTTTCTCAAATGCCACTCACCCCCAACCACCCTGTTTAAAAGGACAATCTCCACCCCTAATCTGTCCATTCCTTATCCTTTTTCTTGCTTAATTTTTCTCCATGATACTTATCACTATCTGACGTAAGACTATGTGTTTGTTAACTTCCCACATTTCTTTACTACAATGTAAGCTCCACAAGACAAAAGGGGTTTTTGACCTCTTCATTTTGCTGTTGTGTCGCCAGTGCTTAAGATAGTGTTGGGCACAGAATTGGTTTTCAATGAAATATAAAAATGACAGTTAAGTAAAATTTTATTTGAAAAATTTCAGTCTAGCAAAAAATATAGCAAATAAGTATTTTTTAAGCAGTACCATGGAAATGCCTACAAAATCAAATCAGTGACTGTTTTTTCTCTAGATAGTTAAACACATTGACAAGTAGGCATGAGGTGTGAGGTGGGATATATTTCTTGATGATTTTGAGTCATGTATAGGATATTAACCTATGCAAATGGTAACCCTGCTTCCCACTTTTTACTTTGAATGGGTGATTAACAGAAAAGTAGTTGACGTGTAAAAAGCATGCATTTGAAGAAAGTATACTTACTGGAAGGAGGTTTCTTCTAGAAAAGAATAAGTATATATCATTAATGCAAAAGTTAATATGGTATATACAGATTCATATAAAAGAAGTTTTAGCTAAATTTCTTGTTCTCAATTTTGACTCTCACTTGATGACATTTATACCTTCTAAATTAAGGGTTGGCAAACTTTTCCTGTAATGGATCACATGGCAAATATTTTCAGCTTTGTGGGTTAAGAGGAAAAATCGATATTACACAGGTATACTTACATAATAAGAGAGAAAAACAAATTCCCCCAACTTTTATCAACTAAATTCAAAACACAATACTAATAATAATCAAATTCCTACAATACAAGTTACAAATTAAAAGATGGAATACTTTTTTGGAGGGGATACATTTCTCTTAATTGGAGTTTAAAATTAGTGTTCCCTGTTATAGAGTAGATTATAAATGTTCATCTACAAAAAACAGGTACAAGGTACAAGAAAAACAGGTGGCAGGCTGGGCTTCGTTCACAGACTTGCCAACTCTTGTCTGAAATTCAATTGCAAAAAATGGTTCTCTTGGATGGGTTTTTTTCTGCCACGTGAAACAGAAGTAATTTAGCTATGAACCACGACCTAAGTCAAATATCTGATTCAGTATTTTAAGAAAAATGTGATTTCCAAGTCTTCAAATAAAATCACTGAGACATTCTTTCCAAGTAGAGATAAAGGTAACAAGAATTTTGAAAACAGTCTGTGTGTACTTTCACTGGTGACCAGCAGGGGGACTCAGCCATATTCCATTCATAAAAGTACATTACACAGGACCAAATTGGCACACCATATAAAAGAACAACTAGTTTTATTAATTTACAGAGCAGTTATTCTTAATTATAGGAATCTCCTTGAATTCATGTTCATGGAAACATTTTATAACAATTCCTATCTATATGCATTATAAATCCTTTTGACATTTAAGTTCTATTTTAGTATAAAATATTTTTTTATAAAACAATATTTTTAAAATCTAAATTCTAAAATCAATGCTCACTATAAAACAGTAGGTCTAAACGTTTTTCATGCTGTAAATGTATTTATTATTCCATTTTAAAAATTCCATTTTATACACTAGTCCCAGTGGTCTTGATGGAGTTCTGTAGCTTCTGAACTCTTACTTAATTGCAAAGACTGGTTATAAAGAAATGTATTAAGAGACCAAAAGAGAACACATTTTAATTTTACCCACTTTAATTAAACTAACTGAATTGCCTAATAGAGATATGAGTTCTAAATTTAAATAATTAAAAACCTTGTTCAGAAGCATCCTAACAGAGTAAGTTTCTAGTTTGTAGTGAACAATTCTCTTCTAAAGACAATTGTGCTAATTGAACATTCAACATTCTATGTTTTATGCTGATAAAATATTTCATAGATTTCTTTCAATGAAATTTCTAATCAGAAAGCTAGAAACTAATTTACATTTTGAGACATACAAGTCCTAACTTGTATGGATCTTAAATACATTAAAATATACTATAAACATACTCGTTGAATAGCTGTCAGAGTGGCTGCATTAAGCCACCTCAGGGTGCTTCTCACATATTCTGTGGAGTTTCTGAAATGTTCCATGAAGCAGCTCTGCCTTTTCTCCCTATGTTAGCCAAGGTCCTTCAAGACTCACCTGCATGTCATCTTCGACATTTTCTACTGCAGAAAAATCAATGAAAAACATTCTCCAGAGTTTGTTAGAATTTAAGAGGAAATGTCTCAGGAAAATTCTACAGCCAGAGGAAGCTGTCCAACAGCAAAGGGTTAAATTCACTTACTTGAAAAGTAGCCCTTCCTCTGAGCATAGCACACACCAAGGCCACAGACAGAAATCACTAAGGCCACAATGACTACAGCCGCAATGATGCCACTGAGGTTGAGATCATCTGGAATGTAAAGTAAACCTTCCATGAATGCAGGTCAAGTAGATGGGCAGATCCAGTCATCACACTGAAAAAGTTCAAGGGAAATGATCCTCTGCAGTCAGAATACAAATAGGGGTGCTTCATACTCTTGAAGCCCGTTCTACTGACTCGCTCTAGGACTGGTATCAAAACTGATCAGGAATAAAAGCAGAACTGAGTATTGTGAGAATCTTAAATTTTATTAAATTCTGTGATTTAGGGGGAAAGATGCATGACATTCCCTTGCATTCATTCAGAGATGGAATCACTTGGAGGTTATATGTCAATCAGTTTGGCAGTGAGCTTTGAAGTCCAGCAAGTTCAAGTGTTCTGTTCACACACCTTCCAATTTTACTCGCCATTCTTCTATGCCAATTTCACAAATAATGAAAAGCTCATTCAGAGTCTCAAAAGAAGGCCTAAGCCACTGCCAGTCTGTAAAACTGTCGGAAACATCTTTCAGAAATGATTCATCTTTATAACAACCTTATGAAGATGGACTATCAGTACTTTATTTTGGGGAGATGGAGGCACAGAAGTTAAGCCACTTGCCCAAGAGCACATAGATAGTGAGAGCCTGAATTCAAACCCCCATACCAAATCCTTGACCTTGAGCAATTTACCAAACCTTTAGCTTTTGTTTGAAAGAATATTAACTTAGATGAAACTGTAAAATGTAATGCGGAATACTAATGGCTTCTTCAGAAGATGGATTAAAAACAGCATCTTTGTTACTTGCAAAGTTAATGCTTTAATCCATCAAGGGAACTTCGAATATTCCTTCCCGATTATCCTTCAAATCATTCAGCCCTTTCCTCCCTCTTGCTCCTTCTACCCCAAACCCTTGCTCTAATTGCAAACCATTTGTTCTTCCCAGTCTTTCATGCTTACCTACTTGCATTCGTTTTCCAGGACACCTTCGATGTCCTATAGAGTTACGGGCTTCACAGGAATATTCTCCACTGTCCAGTTTTGAAACAGTGTTAAATTGCTGTTTGTGGAAAGAAAAAATATGCTTTTTAAGGAACAATCTACAAATTGACCCTTAATATAACGGTGTCCCTTGAATTTTACCATTAATTTGGTCTTTCCTTTTCAAATTTTAGGGCTTAATCTCTTCACCATGAATTCTAAACTCTGCCACACTGGCAAGGAGGTGGTAGGTAGTCTCCCATTTAATTTGACAGAGAAAGACTGAAAAATATATGGATCAATGTCTTTTGTGTAAGTGACACTGAGAAAGTAGTATGGTTAGGCAGGCAGTGGGCATTTTTTTTAAAGATTTATTTATGCATACACGCTGGGGTACAGGCCAGAGGTGTGGGGGCGACGAGAGGGTTCAACAGAGACATAGCGGGGAGCAGAACAGGCGGATCGACAGAAATACACTGCTGAGGGGAGCAGCGGGCAAGGCAGGAGAGGTCTGCCGCGCCATGTGGGAATGTGAACTCGTGTTGCTGCTGCCAACAGCTCCACAGAGCAGCGCTTAACCACTGCACCACCAGGGAGGCGCAGTGGGCATTTTTCTTAAAGTTGATAGCAATTGATAGTTGAGTCCTCCTTGGCCTCAAAAGGTTAACGCACTTTCCCAAACCACAGGTGAGCTCACTGTAGCAGCAAAATGTGTCCCCTAGAGTCAGACTTATCACCTGGAAGTATCTTAGTGCTGAGGTAAATCTTAATCAATACAGTTTATAAGACTATGAATTCTATTGGTTGCAGATTTTTGGAAAATCCGAAAAGAAAAAGTCCTACCCTTACTCCTCTCACACCCTGACAAAGCAACTGAAAAGAAAGACTGTTGTAATAGGTATCACAATTGTTGTCAGTGATTTTATCAGGAAGGAAGGAAGGTTGGATGATTAGATGGTTAAATGGACAGGAAAAAGGAAGAACTTAGGAGAAAGAGGGAGGGAATATAGGCAGAAAAGCAGAGGGATGGAAGAGTGGAGGGAGGGAGGGAAGAAGGAAGGAAAGGGGATCCTTAAAGGCTCCTCCCAAGACCATGCAGAGGGTGAGGGGACCTGTTGTCACACCCTAAATACCACACGGGTCACGACTGGCCATATCCAAGGGAGCCATGAACTTCTAGAGAGCGCCTCATTGTCCTAAATCACCATGCAATTATTTGCTTCTAAAAACAGCCAGGATTTTGGTCTATAAACTCTTTACTGCCCTGCCTTTTCTTAACCCACAACTTGCAGTCCTCCTCCCCTCCCCCTTTTTTATTTATGCATACAAGAACTGGGGTGTAGGGGTGGGGGGTTGAGGGGATTCACCAGAGACAGAGTAGGGAGCAGAACAGGCAGACTGACTGAAATACACTGCTGAGGGGAGCAGCCGGTGAGGCAGGAGAGGTCTTCTGCGCCATGTGGGAAACTCCCTGGCAGGGGATAGACTTGTGCTGCAGTGGCTGGTGCTAGCTTGATAGTGCTGAGACTTAACCCCTGTACCACCAGGGAGGCCACCCTCCTCTCTATTTTGTATACTTCAGTTTGATGGCATAGAAAGCTTTTCCCCATTTTTTTTCACTCAGTGGACTCATCTCTCACTGCCCCCAAAGTCAGAAAACTTTTAAAATATTCGCCATGAACTCCAGCCACCTATAAGCTTGACTAAGACCAAAAATGACCTTCCAGCATGTCATAACTGGTAATTAAAAGCAAGTCAGTCATTACACACTGGAGTCTTTGTTTGCACCTTTCTCAGAAAATGACCCATCCTAGTTCTGTCCCGGTGCATTCATTTGACATCACAAGATATTTCAAGGATTGAGGTGAACCGAGTTAAGTGAATCTATATCATTTCAGACTTGCCTTGGGGCTTCATCACCTGCTCTGAGAAAAAATAAATTTGAAAGTAAATATAGCAAAGTGTGACGGCAGGTTTTCTGCCCGGTTGCTCAGTGCAAAATCACTGGACCTGCTGACTGAGGCTGCAGGTGCTGAGAGGGCCGGAGAGTGGCCTCCCTCAGGGAAGAGCCACATCTGTGGACAAACCTTATTATTCAATCACTTTATCACAATGCTGTATTATTTACCAGAGCATCTAGTTTGCATGTTATTATGGGATTGTATATGGAAGGAAGGAATGGATACAACAGACCCTCCTTGTAAAATTCACTGAAATTATTATACCTTTAACATTCTTTGACAGTGGTTGTATTGGTGATTCTGCATATTTAGAAATTAGACATTTTTAAGCTGACAGGTTATATATATATATATATTTTAAAGATTTTTTTATTTTATTTATACATACAAGCTGGGGCACAGGCCAGAGGTGTGGGGCAGCGAGAGGGTTCACCAGAGACAGAGTGGGGAGCAGAATAGGCAGATCAGAAGTACACTGCTGAGGGGAGCAGCGGGGGAGGCAGGAGAGGTCTGCCCCACTATGTGGGATTCTCCCTGGCCGGGCGTCGAACCCGCGTCGCCGCTGCCGACAGCTCCACAGCACAGCGCCCAACCGCTGCGCCACCGGGGAGGCCCGACAGGTTATATATTAATTTGATTTTTTAAAAAGCTTCAGCGACAGGAATATAGGGGAACCAAGTAAGAGAGAGAAACTCGGCGAGGGAGGGGGAGGATAGGGGCACAAAATGGAGTAGAAAAGACACAAGGGAGCACAGAGATGGGCCACAGGTGAATTGGTGGGGGGTTCCCCAAGGGGAATACAAAATGTAAAAGATACAAATAATAATTAAAAAAAATTCAGGATTTTTGTTACTCCCATCTCTGTTCTGAAAAAAATTCAAAATGCCTTTATTTTTAAATGTCATTGACTTAATTTACTTGATTAAAGAATTGTTTTTAATTGAAATAACACTGGTTGACAACGCTGCTTGTGTTTTAAAAGTATAAGAGCTCCCCCCTCAGGTGTTGTCACCACACTGCACCCTCCATGGAAACACCCAGAGTCCACCACAGTCCATGATGCTCCAACCCCCCCCACCTTTTCTTGCTCCTCCCCCTCTTCCCACTCTGATAGCCACAGTTCTATAGTCAGCTTTTTTGTTGTTACTGTGGCTTTATCTAAGCTTTGTTTGGTTTCTCTATATTCCACATGTAAATAACACATCTGGTCTTTGTCTTTCTCCTTCTGACTTATTTCATTTAGCATAATCCCTTCCAGCTTCATCCACGTTGCCACAAATAGCAAGAGTTTAACTTTTTTTGATAGCTGAGTAATAGTCCATTATATGTACCACATCTTCCTGATCCACTCATCTGTATTTGGGCACTTAGGCTGTTTCCATGCTTTGGCTATTGTAAATGTCACTGACTTGTTGGTGATCCAGTTAAGACGAAGTTGAATGGCACAGCTGTGTTATCACAGGTTGTCCATAGGCACTATTTTATGTATGTGGTTGATATTGGGCATCCCCAAGGGGACATTTGTACATTTGCCAGAGTTTATTAATATGACACTGCCCTTAGTACTTTCCAGTCCAAGATGGCAGCCAGAATGAACTCCTGGCCTATCATCATGAATCAAACTTGGCTGCTTTTGATCACTAGTACAAACTTCTGTGTGCTCAGTTCCATGGCTCTATATTGTCTTCCCTTCTCTAGTAGCTGCCCTTTCTCATACCTCTCTATGCAAACCACCATTTGCCCTGTTGGTCCCTCCTGTCTCCACTTAACAATCAATAGTACCAGTCCACTAGTCCCCATCATGTTAGTTCAAATATTTTTTTTTTACCTCCAAATGCAGGCTAGTTACTAGGCCAATGCTTGATGTAAGCTTACCAGAGTTCCAGATTTTGTATTCATTGTGTATGAGCTGTTCGGGTTTTGGGCACTGAGTTTTGAATTTGCCAGCAAACGGATGCCATTCTTAAACCAGGTGTATTCAGGAGCTGGATTCCCTTCTTTGTCATGACATCGCAGTTCTACCACAGTCCCACTCAGAGCAGAATTGGGGACTTCACAAGACGGAACAGCTGGAGCCACTGAAGGATGGAAGTCAAATGATGTTAATTATTTATAAGCAGAGCAGGGACTTGAACAGCCAGGTAAAACTGGGCTTGTTGGACAGCTGTGCTAAAGACTGATTCCTTATTCAAGAAACCCATTTCCTTTCTATTTGGACACACAACTAGATCACATTTGCAGTCCCCTGGCTGCCAGATGGGATCTTATATATGAGTTCTGGCCAATAGGATATGGGGAAAGTGACATATGCCATTTCTGGACCTGATGCATAAAACCTTCCTGAGTGATTCTCCATTCATTTACCATCCCTACTCCTCCCCACTACTGAGTAGATATCTTTGAAAGCCATGTACTGAAAATGTCAGACCTACAATAGGTTAGGTCTCTAATGAACTAGAATACAGCTCCACTGCTACAATCTCTGCCCCAACTATTCAGACTTCAATGACATGAGAAAGAAACTTCTATGATATTAAGATGCTCACTGAGAGTACAGGGTTTTTCTGTTATAATAGCAGTATTCCTTTAGCTAATAACCCAGCTATTCATTTTTAGAAAAACAATCTCTACTTTTCCCCTTGCCAATGGTTTTAATGTTCTGTTTCCAACTGTATTCAAACTTGAGTACAATTTTTAGGTCCCATATTTAGACTAAAATCCCATCATATCTAGCACTGTCCAGTTTGGAGAATAATTAAGTTAGGGTTAGTCTGGTCTCAGGTATTTGTGAAATAAACCAGACTTGACTAGGTGATAACTGGTAAGAGCAGGATACAGAATTCTCAGATGGCCCTCCAAGTTCATAACCTTGGTGTGTAGACACTTTCTCTCAGTTTTTCAAATACCAATTGAGATACTACACTGAAGAAATTAGGGGATGTAATTAAGTCCCGTGCCCTTCAAGACACAGAAATGGCATGGATGGGTTTGACCTAATCCTTTGAAAGGCGTTTCCTTTGGCTGGTCACAGCAGAGAAAGGCAGAGTTTCAAAGCACAAGACAATCTGACATGTTTTTGTTGGACTGCAGATGGAAAGAGCCACGTGGCAAGGATGTGGGTGGCTCCAGGAGTTGAGTGTGGCCCCCAATTCACAGCCAGCATGGAATGGGACCTCAAATCTACAACCACCAGGAAGTAATACCTGCCAATGACAAGCATGAGGCTGGCCACAGACTTTCCTCCTGTGCTTTGAGACAAGAATTGAGCCCAGCTGACCCTTCAGCCTTTTGATTATACAGGCAGAGAACTTCTATCATGCAAAATTGCTGATCTGTAGAACTGTCAGCGAATTTTAAGAAACTACGTTTGTGAGCATTTGTTATATAGCCACAAAAGACTAAACACACCAGCTGAGACTCCTACAGGGCATTATTCATTAGATTTCTTCTAACTACTGCATTATTCATATCTAGAAAGAGCCTGTACTATGTAGAAAAAGGAAGAGGAGTCATCTTATTCTCTTTGCTTGGTACTTTGTACTAACATCCATAGAGAAGACAATCACGTGCCCAACCGTCATCCTGAACTGTTTATACTTATCAATGATTCTTACAGTAACCAAACATATTTACTTTGGAGTGAAATCTTTCACTTTCAAATCCTGGCACAGATAATTCCTAGCTGTGTAAGCTTCAGAAAAGTTACTTAACTGCTATTTCCTTAATAGTAAAAATCAGGTTGTCAATGAAGATTAAAATTGCATACATGTAATTTTAATGTACATATAGGTAAAAGGATCTAACAATTACTAGACTGACTAGGTGATAACAGGTGAGAGCAGAATATAAAATTCTGAATTCTATATTTTATATAGAAAAGAATTCTATATAGAAAAGAATCGCTAATTTCTTTTCTTTACCAAATAACATCTAATACTTCTTCTGGTCTATTTTTTTGTTATTTTGCTTTTCTCTTGTCTCGTGTATTTTTATATGGAATGGAGAAATACTGCATATTTTGAAAGCTATTGAAAAACAATCTTCTTGGGAGAAATGCTCCTATGAACAAGGTAGAACTATTAAGTTTACTTCATTCTTAAGTAGAGAGTTTTGTGACAATGACTTAGTACCGGTAGGATTCAGTAGCTAATGAGATAAGGGAAGCAACAGAGAAGAGCTTCATGGAAGGTGGCGCTGGACACTTTACTGATTGGGGTCCGGAGTTGCTTCAAGGCCCCCAAAGCTGGGGATTGAGGGTGGGGAGCATTAATCACAGAGATGCAAGCACAGCACCTAAAACTTCCAGTGTGACTGTGTCCTCTTCCAGATTTTGACCTTGCTCGGAGGGAGCACTAACTTCACAACGGTATTTCCCAGCATCATTTCTGGTAACATTTTTGATCCGTATGCTGAAATCTATCATCTCGGCCCGATCTTTAAAATCACCTTTTAGAAAAAGAAGACAATGATGTTAATAATGATGCAAGTAACTTTCTATATGCCAGTTGAGCCTGAAACACCATGGTTTTGAACTATGTGGATCCTCTTACAGGTGGATTTTTTTCTAGCCAAGGACGCTGTGTTCATGGAGTCAACCAAACCTGTGGTTTTCTTATTAATAAACTTGACTTTAAAACCTCCAAATTGTGTGTGGCTGCTACTTCAAGTTTCTTTTTTGGTTGTTTTTCCAATAGAATTATTATTCAAGGGGTTAGTTTGAGTTTTTAGAGGTTTGGTTTTAGCAAAGTCCATACCATAGTCCCATATTTTAAGAAATTCAACCCTTATTCCTGCCTCATCCCATTTCTAGTACCTTTGTAAAAATATTCCTGTTTTTAAAAGATAGGGAAGAATGTAGTTTAATTAGTCCAAGCAGTAATTTTAATGTCACCACAAAAGGTGAGGGAATATTAAAAGCATTCTTTTGGCTAGTTTTTGATAGACATGTGTATGGAAGAAAAATAATGTTCTGTATAAGGCTTAGATGTCAGAATTGGTAATGGCAGAAATTTCAAGTTTTTAGCACCCTGAAGCCTATAGCCTTATCCTGAACAGGTAAGAACCAGGAGACTTGTTTACATTTTTAAATAAATTTTAAACATTTGTGTACTTTTTAAATTCTTTAAAATTAAATACATAGTACTAAAAAAATGTTATTAGCACCCTGAAGCTTATAACCTTAGCTTGAACAGATAAGAACAAGGAGGCTAGTTTACATTTTTTATGAACTTTAAACATTTGTTCACTTCTTAAATTATTGTGTTTGTTACACTGTATTTCCAACTTTCAAAATATTTATAATGGAAAATTTCAAGCATACACAAAATTAGAGATAAAGTAAAATGAACCTTAACATACCCACCACCAACTACAATAATCAACACATCTTTACATCTAACCACTGGATTATTTTGAAGCAAATCCCAGACATACCTTATCTGTTATCATAAACACTTTAAAGCTCACCACATATTCAATAGGAAGAGTGACAAGAAAAAAAAATATAAGAAATTAAGAAAAATAGCACTGAATAAAAGCAGCTGCATTTACTTCCCCCCCACCCACCCCCTTTACTCTCTCCTGAGCTTCTCAATGATGGTTCCCTTCCGTGACGGAGATAGGGAAATAATGTGACGTCATTACAACTGAAACCAACCATCCCAATGTCACATCATCTTTTCTTCTTCTCTCTCAAGAGTTTGATCTACTAGATGAGCTGAAGGACCCAGGGACTCAATGGATTTCATCTACTTCTATTCTCTGTCCTGTTTTTTAGGTTGCTCTGTCCCAGGTCTTAGTCACTTTTGGTTTCGTCTTACACTTAGAAAAACATAATTTCAATAATCAGCCATGTCCTATTCTCTTTTGTAAATTAAAGGATCAGGCTTTCTTGTGCTCCAACATTTCAACTCATCAAGTCTACAGCTTCTTACCTTGAAGGGCCTGTTGGTAGTAGACAAAGGAGACACTCCGCCCCAGCTTCTTCCACTCCAATCTGGAGGAAGTAGTCTTCTTTGGGTACTTACAGGCTAAAATAACCTCTGGGAACAACAAAAACACTTATTTTCTAAATGTCTCTGTAAAATTATATTGGATGTAACTCAATAACAAAATTTTAAGCATACTTTAATTTTTCCTTTTATTTGTATTCACTCATTTATTCATGCATCATTTATAAATTACTTCAATGGCTACCATGTTGCTTAACCCAAAGATGAAGTAGCAGCATTACAGCTCTTCCATATAATAATCCTGTGACACTATGCTACTTATTTCTGGTTACCTAGAGGCTCAGTTACCATCTGCAAAATAAGATAGTATCACACAGAGTTGTTGTGAGTGTTCAAATACAGTAATACGTGTAAAGCACACAAGCCTGGGCACAATATGTATTTTTAAAATGGCAGTAAGATTAATTATCTTATTCTACCTAGTCTCAGTCTTCAAAGAGTTTACAGTCTGGTAGAAGGCAAGTAAGATAATGTAACATTATTCCAACATAAAGAAGTGCAGGATGGAGGTGAGCAGAGAAAGCTTCACACCTAGAGCCTCAAGAGGCTTAGACCAGCCCAGGTCATACAGTGGAATCCACCAATGTTCCATCGATATGTTACATTCTTACTCAGATCCCTTTTAGGATAACCCGCTCTACAAATACATTGATACAAACCCAAGATGGTATTCTTTTCTTTTCTTTTTTAAAGATTTTATTTATTTTTGCATATAAGCTGGGGTGTAGGCCAGAGGTGTGGGGTGGTGAGAGGACTCACCAGAGACAGAGTGGGGAGCAGAACAGGCAGATTGACTGAAACTCACTGCCGAGGGGAGCAGTGGGCGAGGCGAGAGGTCTGCCGCGCCATGTAGGAAGGTCTGCTGCCGACAGCTTCACAGCGCTGTGCCTAACCCGTTGTGCCACCAGGGAGGCCCCCAAGATGGTCTATTGCTTAGCTAAATCCAAAGTTTGAGCGATAGAATCTTTCTCTTTTATTAGTGTCCAAGCTAAATGACTAGATGAGTGTGTGTGTGTGTGTGTGTGTGTGTGTGTGTGTGTGTGTGTGTGTGTTGGGGGGTGCCCATGGGGGAGACTATGTCTGTCCATCAACTGTTTCAAATTGCTAAGTGGCAACCTCCAGTTATATAATTTAAAAAATGTCTTTCAGCTTGGTTCTTTAGTTTCAACTTCATTTTCCTGAGATTTTCATTTACCTCCAATGCATATCTTGGACTAGAAGTTATGCAAAAATCTTTTTCCTACCTCTAATTTTGATGTTAAGCATATTTAATGCCATTTTAAAAAGAATTTGAGACATTACAGAATATGGTAGAGAGTAATACTTATACTATCACCCCAGATTTCATTAACAACATACACATACAAATAGACAAAAAGCCTGGAAGAATATATGAAAATATTAATCCTGTCAGGATTTTGGTGTGATAGAATTATGATTTTTCTTTTAGGAAATACATAAATAGAATAAAAGGTAATGGAAAATAGAAAGTAAAACAGAGGAAAGAAAGACGAGGGGGAAAAAAACCCAAAATGTTGTTTTTAAAGATGCCTAAAGTTTTTAAAGGAGGTTTTACATTCAAAAGAGACATCATTTTACAGACATGTTTACAATTATGCTACAAAGACAAATGTGTGCTGAGGGACTTGTCTGAGGAAACACGGTTCTGTTCTGTTGATTAAGGAGAATGGGTGGTGACTTTCCGGAGCCTTAAGTTTTAGATAGGTTTCCTTCCCGTATTTTGTTGAGTTTCCAACAAATACACACCCACACTCATTTTTAACCCATACTCCTAGGTCCTAGGAATAAGCTTATACTAAAAAAAAAATCACATTGTTTCATAAATTTAACCAGACAACACATACATATTCACACTCACAAATGACTTCTGATGAATTCTTTCTGATTTCTGTCCTCATTGCTCTCTGGAAAGAAAACCTCTGCAGAATTAGAAAAGGTAACAATGGTTTTTCTAAGTGTGGTGACTCTCCAGGCTCACTCACCTTACCATGTAAAATATGGGGAAACGGTCTATCCCATTTGCCCCAAATTATTGCATATTTACTGTGTGCCTGACCTTGTTCTTACGTTGTAACAGTGAGTAACATAAAGCTCCCTGCCATTGTGAATTTTACAAACTAACAGGGACACTGGCAAATGAGAAACTCCAGAAAGTGAATTGTATATTACGTCAGGAGATGATGAGCATGACAGAAATAAGTAAGAGTAGAGCAGAGAGTACAGTACATTGGGAAGTGCTGGGGGGTTAGTAGGGCAGTTAGAGTTCCCCTCATTTAGAAGGGGACATCTGACTCAGAATTCAAAAGAAGGAATTAGAATGCCTTAAAAATAAAGTTAGAATTCCTTGAAATTCGAATTTGGAATTCACCACATGGTCCTTTGAGATTGTTCCAGCTTTCTGGGGAGAGCTGATACCTAGACTCGAGGGTACTAACATCTTGACCTCTAGAATTGTGAGAAAAGTAAAATGATTGGAATCAAGGGGTCAACTGCTGAGGATAAAGACCAGTGAACTTGGAAGCTGACCACCATGTTAGTCCTCTGTTCAGCCCACAGTCACCCCCGGTAGTTGGCATCATTCTCTGTGTCTAGCCCTCAGGGTTATTACACCATAATGCAGTAGTTCAAAGCCCAGTTTTGGAGTTAGACCTCCGCCATTTAGTAGGTGCAAAGTTAAGTGAATTACTTAACTTCTTTTGGACATTCTGTTCCCCTCTGTAAAAGACAAAAACAGTACTCATCTCACAAAGTTGTAAAGATTACAAGTGTGTAAAGGCAATTACACACTTGAGTGAACAAGGTGCTTTGTCGATGGTCTGTGTCCTTTAAGTCCTCACGATTACTTTTACTCATGAGGAACTTCTCTGTTGTAATTATAAGCTTGCCTTGAATTGAGTGAAATCCTTATTTTATACCCTCACAAGTGTACCTAACATCGCTCGAATTTGAACTAAAATGTCATCTCTGTTTGACACAGCAAAGAATAAAATAAGCCATAGTTCCTCAAAACAAGTACATTAAAACAATGAAATGTGCCAAGTTTTTCTATTAAGATGATTTGGCATTACCAAAACTGTATTTTATTTGGACTGAGAAAAGGTAATTTTTTGTTTAGAAAATGCATTAGCAGGGCCTCCCTGGTGGTGCAACGGGTTAAGTCACAGCACTATGAAGCTATCCAGAGCCACTGCAACACGAGTTCGATATCCAGCCATGGAACTTCCCACATGGCACAGCAGACCTCTCCTGTCTCACCCGATGCTCCCCTCGGCAGTGCATTTCAGTTTATCTGCCTGTTCTGCTCCCCACTCTGTCTCTGGTGAATCCTCTCACCTCCCCTCACACCTCTGGCCTACACCTCAGCTTGTATGCATAAATAAAAAAATCTTAAAAAAAAAAGAAAAAGCATTAGCAACAACACATAGCAAAACAATCACTTACAGGAATCACATAAATGGAATCATTGCGAATATTAATTTTTTTAGGATTCTGTGCTGCTGCTGACCTTTGGCTTTTACTCTCTGTGCTCCAGTTAAAAATCATCAAAATCTTAAATGATGCAAGAAAAGAACTGATACTATCAAAATAGTCCTAAAGAATTATCAACAATCACTTCTGGAGAGAAAAAGGGTGTTGTTAAGACTGATTTCCAGCTCTCGAGTCTGGCTGACGTCTGCGTAAGGCTGCTTATTTAATTTATAAGCCTGGCAGAGCTGCCCTTACTTTAGACTCATTCTGCCTTGGGCACTAGGAGGGGAAGAGGTACAGGAAAGCAACACCGACAGGAAGGATTTAATTCACTATTTTCTCATGTCAGAGATAGAAGAGACAAAAAAAGGAATGAACATGGTGGACCATACATACACAAATCATAAAGTAGTTTAGGCTTTAAATAATATGAAACTACTGCATACAATATCCCAAAACTAAAATTTAAGATAAGAAATTAATTTTGCTTTATGGAGAGCCAAGTTAGAGTGAATGAAACTTATGAGAAAATTTTCATATAATATATAAACATATAAAATATAGTTTAAAATGTAGTTCTTAATTAAAAGGACATAGAAATGGAAATAGATAAAAATAGAAAATGGTCATACATTATCAAAAATTTTTCTACATTAAAAATAGAACACATTAAAAAGTAATGGAAATGATATAATGGGTTTCTATTTTTTTGAGGAATGGGAGTGAATATTCTGGATCAAATAGAGGAGATAGCTGTAGATCACTGGGAATGTATTAAATACCACTAAAATGTTTAAAGCATGGGTTTTATGTTATATGAATTTCACCTCAAAAATGTTTTAAAAATCAATGTTAGACCAATGAATATACATTTGATGTCTTAATTCAGATATTGTGGCATAGGGTCTGGGGAGCAACAATGTTT
This sequence comes from Scalopus aquaticus, assembly GCA_004024925.1. Lineage (NCBI taxonomy): Eukaryota > Metazoa > Chordata > Mammalia > Eulipotyphla > Talpidae > Scalopus > Scalopus aquaticus. The sequence continues at coordinate 190,779 of PVIJ01001145.1, read as the reverse complement.
GGAAGTACATTTAGGTTGTTGGATGTAACAGTAAGAATTCCAGAAAAGGAAGAAGCAGAAGAAACTAACTTCACTTCCTTTTCCCCCTCAAGGACATCCTGACCCATCTTTTCCTCTCCCACCCTGCTGCCTTTCTTGGCTGTCAGTTTCTTCTTTGGAATCATGCCCACTCCAGTAATTGCCAACTACTTTAGTGCCAACTACTCCCATCATTGATTTCCTCTGCCCACCTCTCTTCATTTAAAACTATTTCATTACACAGAGTGATGGTCTTATTAGCTTAATCATGGAAAAATTAGGGCTCAAACTGACTAACATAAATATTTAAGCAATTTCTTATTAAGTGATTTCTTATTTTTTGACAGTCTAATTCTGATGATAGCACATTTTTATAAACAAGCACATACAAGACTTACTGTAGTCAGACACTATTTGCAAGCACTGGTTAAATGCTAATTTGTTGAATTCCTTCTCACCCTAGTCCTTTTCTTTAACCTTGTGTCTTTCTTCAAATCTATCTTTCTCCAATGCCAGGAATCTCAGACTGCCTGAAGAGGAGGGATCTGTTTATTGTGTTTGCACTCTCTGGCCTAAAGAAGGATTGCATTTAAGTAACAGTCATTCTTCTGGTTGCCTAGTATTATTAATTATATTCTAGTAAAAGATCCTTCAGAAAAATAGTAGATGGCCAATATTTGAAGGGAACTTATAAAAGCCCTTATAATTTTTTTTTGGCTATTAGGCATTTTTAACAATATTTTCATTGTGATAAAATACACAGAACTAAAAAATTGCTATCTTAGTGGTTTTAACTGAACAGTTCAGTCAGGTAGTAGCTCATTACATTCAGGCTGTTGGATGGCTCTCCAGAAGTTTTCCATCCTGCAAAACTGAGAATTTATATCCATTCAACATCAACTCTTGTTAGAATTCTAAGGAGCTAAAATAAGTAACAAAACAGAATGCCTACAAGGCTGCATTAATATCATCTCAAATTTGAAGAGTGGGTTCTAGAGGTAATTTCCATTTGCCGTAGCTAGCTGGCTGGAAAACTCGGCAAGACTTTTATCACCCACTTTCACAAGTTAGATTGCTTTGTGCATAATTTATGGAGGAAGAAACCTTCTTTGTACATCGTGCCTTTCGTTGAATGTCCAAAATTTCCACAGGGGAGGCAAAGAAGAATTTTCAAGGTGGGGACGGCAAGGAGTGGCATTTCTGGCAGAGGAATCAGGGTGAGGTGAGCTGAGGCGTGTGCATATGACATCACACAGTTCATCCTTGTGACTCATTCAAGCGAAGAAGTCCATGAAAATCAGGAGCATACTCTACCTTGATACTCTATTGCTGTGACTACTTGATGGTCTTTTGGGGCAGAGACTCCGTAGGCCTTATGATCTGAAAGATCAAACATAAAATAATTAAAATTGTGCAAAAAGCTCCCTTTAAATGCTTGATGGGTGCAATTTAAAAGGAAATTGGCCTGAAGTTTGAGGACCGTTTCACACAATTCATAACACAAGTTTAAAAGTATCAAGATAGAAAATAATCAAGAGAACCACACATGTCTCTTCCATTTTCTGTATTTTGGTTTTGGCCTTTAAGCATTTGCCAAAGCAGAATCCATGAATCCATAAGGGACCCACCAATACACTCCTGCAAGCCTGATGGTTGAACAAGAGCTTATGTCCTCAATTCAGCCTATGCCACCTAGTGTCACAGAGTATTTCCCTCCCTCCAAATAAAAGTGAATTATTTTCAGTGCCTTATTCAAGAGTATAAATTGCTTTATGAATGTGTCCTTGATTGTAACTATACCATATAGAACGAGTTCTTTATATACTTTCCACTACAAAATGTATATTTAAGATGTAATGCATATAAGCTCTGTTTATAAAATTATGGTGAAAAATGCAAGCAGGACATCTTATTTTTTCACTGGCCTTCCAGTGATTTTCCAGGCTTGGTGTCTAGGATTGAAATGACTGATGACGGTGGCTGTGTGGTCTGGTTTAAATGATGATGGTGGTAATATTATCACTCCCATAAACTTAGGTGGAATTTTCACATTTAAAGTGCTTTCCTATACTGTTTTTTACTTGATAAAATTTAATTCTAAAATTAACTTGGCATTACTAAGACTTAAAAAATAAAACCACAGAACCAGAAGTAAAACTTTCTAATTCAGTCTTTGATGTGTATCACTTTGTGTTATGTCACTTTATGGAGATCATTCTATTGTCCAGTTTAATGGCCATGTTTTAAAATCATTTAAGCCACTTTTTATAGGTGTACATCTCTGAAACATAAATGGTGTAAGGAAAGGTTTTGTATTCTGTTGTATTCTCAGATAGACCCCAAGCTCTATATTTTGAACAAAACATAATATGTTGAACAAAAAATGAGACAATTTCTATTGCACGCTGGAAAAATCCAGTAAATGGAATCAGATCAAACTAAAACATAATATGCTGAACAAAAAAATGAGACCATTTCTACTGTATACTGGAAAAATCCAGTAAATGGAATCAGATTAAACTAACACTAGTGAAGGGTTCCATAAGGCAAGCAATTCAAAATCAAAATAATGCAAAGCATTCTTGCCAATCATCTTGACTAAACAATTTAGGCAAAAGCAATGCCCCCTCTGTCCTTCATTATTCACTAAAAAAAAATCATCAAGCAAATAACCTAAGACCAAATTAAATGGCACTTAAATGCCTGACAAAGGTTATTTCCTGAAGATGTGATTCCAGAATTTATTATAAATGGTATTTCTCTGTTCATGCTATCATCTGTTCCCTGTCTTCATATGATCTGCTGACCCTGTTTCACCAAAGCAAAAATTACCTATCTGTGGCCATGTCCTGGAAATACTTCGTCAGTCTTCTGTCCTACTTAATCTATGACATCTGACAATCTCTATGGCTCCCTTGGATGCTGGGACATGACTTTCTCCTACTTTTCATTCTGTCTTCCTTGTGACTTCTTCCTCTTTGTTCCATCCATCCATCCACCCACCCATCCATCCATCCATCCATCCATCCATCCATCCATCCATCCATCCATCCAGAAACTGCTCTTCTGAATTAACTCTTACCTATATAATTTTTAACCTTCACTGACTCACAATCATTTATTTGCTGAAAATTCTAAATCTGTATCTCCAACTCTCATCTCTCTTCTGAGATTAAATCCATAAACTCCTTTTGTGAGGTATCTAGATCTACGTTTCTTATAAGCACCACAAACTCATGGCCAAATATGAACCTTGCTTGCCCCTCAACTTTGGTTTTTTCCTACTATTTTCATTCCAGAGAAAGATACCACAATCTTTCCCTCACGTCAGAAAATAAGGCACTGTCCAAGATGTATCCATTCTCTCAGCCATTTACTTGTTAATTTCCATCAATAGACGGCGAATTGTGTCATCTAGGACAATATTTCCACCTTTTTTGTGCTCACCCACCCCTTCATGTAGCCAAATGTTCTTTCTCTCTGAGAGAGAATGCTGTAGGCAAAACCTGAGAGAAAATCAGGTTTTCTCTCAATTAGAACACCTGATCATTAAGAAGATATAAAACGTCCATAGCTTGGGGAAACATTGAGAGAAACTATCATGAGTAAATACATGTTCTGGCCCCCATATGGGTAGAGATGAGAGATTTGCAGAACATGGACTTTAGTGGACTTTTGAGGAAGAATAACATTTATTAGGCACTTAAGCATTAGGGAAGGAATATTCTCAGTGCTTACAAGTATTAACTCATTTAACTCTTACAACAGTTTTCTGTGATGGGGTACCATTTTGATCCACATTTTTTCCAGTGGGGAAACTGAGGCATAGAGAGGATATAAAACTTGGCCAAGGTTATACAAACAGTAAGTGGTAAAGTTGAAGTTTTACTCATTCAGTCTGTACCCAAATTATTCATTCTGGTAATATACCAGACTCCACATCATGTTTCCTCAAGGCGAAACTTTGAGGAAGGATTTGGATTAACAAAGATGTCAGATGGAAAGATCAGCTGATCTAATGAAGATGGGTTAGGTTGAGAAACTGATAACAAAGGCAAAGGAGTGAACTCCACAGGACAATAGGAAGATGGAAACTGGAGAAACGCCAGTGTATGACTGGAGAAATAGGACACCAAAGTAATCTCAGAAAGGAGATGCAGACAAGAGTTTCTCTGTCCATGACACCATCAACATTTGGGACCAGATCATGACTGTGGGAGATTGTCCAGTACATTGTAGGATGCTTTGTAGAATCTCTGGCTTCTACCCACCAACTGCTACTAGCATCCTACATCCCACCTCCTCCCCAAGTCCTGACAACAAAAATATTTCCAGATATTCCAGTATCTAAGGACCCAAGGGTGTGTGTATGAATCATACCTGATTCAGAACCACTGCTCTAAACCGATAGCTAGATTGGTTTGAAGTATCAGGAGTAGAAATAAATAGACTACAGGAGAACAAAACCCCATGATTTCCAGAATTTTGAAAGTTCCTGTAGATCGGAATAATCTTATAGGATAATAATGAGTTAATTTATTACAGGAAGGAGAGTCTTTCATGATATGGTTCCTTTTCTTTGATTTATTCGCCTATATGTACACTGACATGTAAGTTAGTCCTAGACTTTATCGCTCCTAAAAAACACATGTTATTTTGGATCATTTTTCCCCCTTTCTCTCTCCCTTAGAAATTTGGACAGCAAATAAAATTGTAAAATTGAACTCTGAGAACTCTGCTGGCCTTAAAGTTCCCTTGTCTAATATTGTTAAATTATTCAGATTCTATATCCCTAAACCTCAAACATCATCATTAGGGAAACCAGCAAACAGGCGAAAATGTAGGACTGAATGAATCCTTTTTATTGGACATCTGTAAATATATTTGTATAAAGTAATGACCCATATGGCTCAGTCTTAGAGAGGTATCAGGGCTTCCAAAGAGTCATTTCAAAATACAGGTGATTTTTGAACAACATGGGTTTGAACTATGCAATTCCCTTTATACACAGATTGTTTCAGTAAATATATTTGGAGATTTCTTATAATTTTTAAAACTTGGAGATAAACCACATAATCTAGAACTATCAGTTACCAATATGAATGGCATTTCTTATGATTTTTATGCTGTTTTAGTACACTTTTAGACAAAACAATGAAGACTCATATTCCCTAGAAACCAGTTGAGGGAAAAATCTGGGCAAAGTAGGAAAAGATCATCTTTGTTCCCACCACATCATCTTATCTTTGAACTTTTCAAACACAGCACTGCCTACTGAGAATGTTTATTTTCTTCAGTGGTCTATGAATTTTCTTCCATTTGAGGCAATCTTCAGTCCAGTCTTAGACTGGAAGATGTAGTTGAATCATTTACCCCTTTTCTCAATTCTAGTTTTCTACTTGCTTAAACTTCCTTTGAGGAAGTTTTTTTAAATCTTCAAAAATCACTTTAAAAGACTTCTGTAAAACAGCAGCTGTTAACGTCAGGAATTTTATTATTTCCTCTTAACTTTTATATCTATATATTTGAATAGGAAAAAAAAATGTATCCCAGACACTGAAAAAAAGAAAAAAAAAAGACTGTTTGAATTGGCAAAACCATGAAGGTAAGAAAAGAATAGAGATTAGTTTTTAAAAATTAATACATAGTATTTCTTGATAGCTATTTTTCTATACCTTTAAATGTCTTCTCCCAGCTACCCTGCTTCCTCTAATTCTACTTACTTTAAGGTTTGCTTTTAATTAAGTAAATATACTTAAAATGTGTGGTCATTTAAGATGAACTTATTTAAACAGAAAGTTCTAAATCTTAAAATTAAAAAATATTTCTTTACTATAAGATTGCTACCTTTTTTAGACTTTCTAGTCTTGGGATTCAGTTTTACATTTTTTAAAACTTGCACCCAATAACTTTTTTTATGAAAATAAAATGTTGGATTTTATAGCAACATTTCACTAACAGATGTTAGGAGTAGTCTCTGTTGATTGCTTTCTTGAACTGATTTTTATTTTTTCTTCATTTTTTCAGAATAAGTTAACTAGAAAAATAACCAAAAATATTGTCATGTAGGTCTACTGGTGGAGGTCAACAATTGTTTTAGTTAGCTACAAAACATCTTTAATACTTATGGATGTGCTCCAAAATTGCTGGAAGTTCATTAAATGAGGCTGAGATGACTGTTTCCATAACTGCTAAAAATTCCAAGTCAAATAATTCCTAGTCCAGTGAAATCTTTTGTTTTTCTTTCCTCCCTAACTGTAAGAAGTTCCTGTATTGTCTATAACTCACCTAAATTAATCTGGCTTGAATAAAAATAAATACTTACTAACAATACATTAAAAATTTTACTATGAAGTATCGTTTAAATTAATACTTGTCATTGAAGACATGATTAGGAAAAATTGACATGTCACAGAGTTTTTTTGTTTGCTTTAAAAATATGTTACCAGGGCCTCCCTGGTGGCACAGCGGTAGAGCGCTGGCTGTGGAGCTGTCGGCAGCGTGCCAATGCAAGTTCGACACCCAGCGGGGGAGAGTCCCACATGGTGCGGCAGACCTCTCCTGCCTCGCCCTCTGCTCCCCTCAGCAGTGTATTTCTGATCTGCCTGTTCTGCTCCCCACTCTGTCTCTGGTGAACCTTCTCGCCGCCCCAAGCCTCTGGTCTGTACCCCAGCTTGTATGATAAATAAATAAATTAAAAAAAAAATGTTACCAGGAGTACCAGTAATGAAAGTAAATTATAAAAACTGTAGCTGTTATATATTTTGTAGATTTTCAAAAATAAAAACTAATAACCATGTGGTTTTGATAATCACTGACATATAATTATAGTAGTAAAATGTAAAAAAGCTAGAGGGTTAGCAGTAACAAATAAATATTATGACCCTGCATTGTTACATACAGATGTTTGTATGGATAAAGGAACCCAATGGTGGAGGTATTAGAAATTAGATGGTCATCTGTCTCACTAATACTCAACCACAGTAAGTCTGGAGAGTAGGGAGAGGGGAGGGAAAGGAGGAGAGAACAAGAAAAGGGAGTAGAGCTAGAAAGGGGAGGAGGGAGAGACAGACAGACAGACTGAGATATCCTTCTAGTCTCTCAAATTGGACATTGTGCTTGTTCCTCTTAATGAGACATTGAAATCCTAATTTTAGAGAAAGGGAATCCACACCAAAGTGCAAGGAGAAATAAAAGATATGCTTGATTTTAGAATTATTCATGGCCGATGTCCTGGTGAGTTAACAATGACCTAGAGAGTTTCAGGGTGATTTTGACTATGAATAAATCTTCCCCTTAAGAACCTAGCATCTAAGTAAGACGTGACTCAACTGTTAATACCCACATTTGACAGATGTGATGATTGCGAGGGTAAGTGGCTGGTTCAAGGTCACAATGCTAGAAAGCAGGGAAGTCAAAATGTGCTTCTGTGCATTAACATCTAGTTAGTCTGGCTTTGTGGATCTGCCCTGCCCCCACCCCATTCTCAGACCGGTGCAAATTGTGAGAATGTAATACCACAACGACACTGTCAGATGCTCTGCAGGGGGGTTCACATCCATTTTCAATCTTTGGAGTTGTAAAAATATTACTCAGAGAGTATAAAACAAATTGCCACTTAACAAAAAGTGCTCACTGGTAAATGTTTGTGGTGGACAAATGTTTTTTTTTCACTATATACTGTAAAATAGTCATAAACCCCCTTCTGTTTTTTCAATCTTTTGAGTATAAGAAGGAACAATGGTATTTCAGAACTGAGTATAAAGTTATTTTCATATAAGTTATATGTTTTAGTAAATTTAGGGAAATTTTCAGGTTTTTCTACTACGCAAGCAATTGGATGATTAAAATTTTAAGGAGATATTAGAAAGAGATGAAGTAAGTAAATTAACATCTTACAATAAATTCTCAAAAATTTCAAGGAAATGTCCTTCAGCACACCTTCAAAGGCTTAATAGTGACCAATGACATTCAAAACTCTTGATGGCTGAATTTCTAACTTGGTACTCTCCATCAGCGCATCAAAGGAGTCATTTTTAGATTCTGAGATCTACCCCAAATTGCAATCTTTTTTTAAAGATTTATTTATTTATGCATACAAGAATTGGGGTGCAGGCCAGAAGTGTGGGGGAGGGTGAGAGGATTCACCAGAGACAGAGTGGGGCAGAAGAGGCGGATCTACTGAAATACTCTGCTGAGGGGAGCAGCTGGCGAGGCAAGAGAGGTCTGCTGAGCCATGTAGGAGGTTCCCTGGCCGGGGATCGAACTTGTGCTGCAGTGGCTGCAGATAGCCCCATAGTGCTGACACTTAAGCAGGTGCACCACCAGGGAGGCCCCCCGCCCCCAAATTGCAATCTTACCTAAACACAATTCATTCACAAGTGGCATTAATTATAGACTGTAGGTAGATGGCAGTAATCAGCTCAAATCCAGTAGATAGTCAAGACAAGATAAAGAAATGTCACCTTCCAACATTGATACCAATAAGAATCACATACCCAGAGAAAAACAAGAATTGCTAACCATTCTGTTCTAATTGTATTTTTCTAAAATTAAGATGCCAAGAAACTATGACCCTAAACTTTTTTTTAAGATTTATTTTTATTTATTTATGCTCACAAGAACTGGGGTGTAGGCCAGAGGTGTGGGGGGGTGAGAGGATTCACCAGAGACAGAGTGGGGAGCAAAACAGGTGGATCTACTGAATACACTGCTGAGGGGAGCAGTGGATGAGACAGGAGAGGTCTGCTGAGCCATGTGGGAAGCTCCCTGGCTGGGGATCGAACTCATGCTGTAGTGGCTGGCGATAGCTTGGAAGCACTGAGTTTTTAACCCCTCTGCCACCAGGAAAGGCCCTGGTGTTTAATTGTTTAATGTAAATTGAGAAATTGTTACTAAAGTAGTTCAGTAACAAAATAAACACATGGTGTAATGATGAAGACTAAAGTGGGAAAGATGGAGCAAAACAAACCCGAGTCTGTCTCTACACTGACCCATGTGCTCTAAGGTGGCTCAGGCATGTCTTTATGGTAGAGATGGTACATCAGGCCTAGAGAACTTGATGACATTATAATTAAGATGATTATTATTTTTTCCCCAGGAATCATACAAGGTAGTATCAAAATTGATGACTCATTCACTCTCCCCTCCACCAAATATCCTTATGTTTCAAGCTTGACAGAAAATACTTTTTTTCTAAAAAGTACACCTCCTAAGATATCAAAAATGTATCTGTGGCAATGCTACTTTATGTTTCTGCAACCTCTTTTATGAACAGTATTAGGCTTATAGATATTGATGAATATGGATAATTCTATACTAAAATTGTCCATATCCCGGAAATGTACTACTTCTATCCATTTTCTGTTAGGAAAACTGGTAAAAGTATAGAACAATGGTCCTTAAGGCACCTTGTGCAGGACAGCTCTTCAACCATATCTTCCAGGTCACATGTTTTTATTTTTCTCTTTTTCTTTATTTTCCACCTCCACCAAACCACCCACACCTGTACCCTGTTATTTACTGCCCGTAAGTCTGAAACTGCCAAACCAATTCCTAATATTCACTATGTTTTCTCAGGACTAAACATCCAGCACCATCACCAGTATTTGAGTTTTTCTTATCAGAAATGAAAATACAAATATAACTGTCACATAAATAATTTTTTTAAGATTTATTTATTTATGCATACAAGAACTGTTGTGTAGGCCACAGGTGTGGGGTGGTAAGAGGATTCACCAAAGACAGAGTGGGGAGCAGAACAGGCAGATCGACTGAAACACACTGCTGAGGGGAGCTAGCGGGCGAGGCAGGAAAGGTCTGCTGTACCATATGGGAAGCTCCCTGACCGGGGATTGAACTCGTGCTACAGTGGCTCTGGATAGCTTCATAATGCTAGACTTAACCCATTGCACCACCAGGGAGGCCCCATATAAATAGTTTTTGAGAGCAGATATTACAAATCACTTCTTCAGAGTTTTGATAAGCTCTGAGAAAATAGTTAAAGTAAAAAACACCAAGTTTCTGAATATGGGCTCTGAACTCTGGTTTTGAAACACCAAGGTATGTAAATCTGGGAATCTCTGCACAGAATGTCCTAACAGCTGATAGGCACAGATTGCTCAGGGACTGTTTGGGTCAGTGGATTTATTTATAAATCCACTTAAGCTACTTATGTGAGAAGACAGCAGTCTATTTAAGCTTTCTTCATTCCCTACTATACATAGATGTGTTTTAAACTTTCTTTGTACCTTCAATTTTATTTCTCTGCCTTAAGTGAATTTTGAGAATCACTTATAGTAGTTTCATGTGTCAAATGTTTTCATGAAATATACAGTTAGGAATACAAATAGTGTCATACAAATCTAATGGTCCATCAACTAATGAATAAAGATGTAGTATCTATATACAAGGAATACTATTCAGCTATTAAAAAAGATGAAATCCTGCTATCTGCTTAGTGAAATAAGACACTCAGAAAAAAGACAAACATCATATGATTTTACTCCTAGGTGGTCTACAGAGAAAACGAACTAGATAATCTGAATAAAACAAAAATAAACTTTGGACTATAGGACCAATTGGTGGTTACCTGAAAGGAAGGGGTTAGGGGCGTGTGTAAACTGGGACAAAGGGAACAATATTATGATGAAGGATAGATACGGACTTTTAGCAATGAACTTAGTGTAGTGTAGACACATGTGGATTCTCACCAATGAACACCCGAAACTTATATGTCCTGATGCAATGTTACTTCAATTACAAAAATAAAATAAAATAAAATGCTAAATATTTTATATTACCAACAGTTTAGCAAACTCTCTGTAACTCGCTCAGGCTCCTATTATTAAAATGAGAGTTGCATGGATTTTATTTTCCAACTCTTCTGTTGGATGAGATTTCATAATAATAACCTTAGCCCTTACATTTCAAACATGCGTTGTTAATTAAATTCTTTTACGAATTTAAATATGATTCCAGAAGATATCTGAAAACTAAGGGAAACCTTCCCAGCCTATTGTTGCTTCATGTTTCCTTTGATTAGTTTTCAGGAAGCCAAAGGAAAAAGAGCCATTTATTTTGAAGTGCAGAACATGGAAACAATGGTTTGGCATTGTTGAATTGTCATATTTTACAACTGTCTGGCAAGATTGCTCAGAATTAATTACTCCGATTTCTCAGATGCTTTACATCCAGGGGATGACATTTTCCTGTTCTTTTGGGAAAGCTTTTACTCACTCTTTATTTCAAAACCAGTCCTACATATCCAACTGTGAGCTTACACCAAACTGCTCTTTTAAGAATCAATCAACTAGATCAGTAAAAGAAATCATTTAATGAACATCTGTGTTATGGGGTGAATGTTGGTGTCACCCACAAGAATCCTATGTTGAAATCCTAACCTCCAATAGTCAGGAGGTGGGGCCTTTGGGAGGTGATTAGGTCATGAGGATGGAGTACTCAGGAATGGGATTAGTGGACTGGTGTCCTTATAAAAGAGACTTCAGGGAGCAGTTCTCATCCCTTTCCACCCCATGTGGACACAAGGAAAAGTCCACACTTTCAACCAGCTTTTGCCAGCACCAAATATGCCTTGACCTTAGACTTGAGCCTCCAGAACTGTGAGAAAGAAATGTTTGTTGTTTGAGCCATTCAGCCTCTGGCATTTTTGTTACAGCAGCAGCCTGAACTAAGACAGTCTATATATATTCAAAATATTGTGGGCTTTGGAAGTGCTTCCTAAATGGTAAAGCAATGAGTAAGTGCTACTAGAGACCCAATTTTTGAAACTTACTCAGATCAAGTGTTTTAAAAAATGGACAAAGTACTTGTGTCCAAATATGCAAAAGTCTTATCATAACATAATTCAGGCAAAATGGCTGTTTGATAGTAGTAGGAGGATGACTGCATTTGTGAATCAACCACATATTTTGAAAATAGATAGAGTCTGTCTTAACACTTCAGTTTTTGATGAGCTAGCATCAGAACTGATTTCTCACCCATTGGGACAGAGTTAAATAACCTTTTGCTACTACCATCACCATTTCAATAGCTTGACTTTTTGATTAATTATCTGAAATCAAACAAAAAGCAACAATAAAATCCAGGTGGGCAGTCTGTTAAAAATGTGATCTAAGTAAGTTAATTACAGATGAAAACAGAATCATCCTTTGTCTTCAGGAAATTATAACTGGAAGAGAAGATGTAAGACTTAGCTGGGTTTGAAACCCACTGCTATGAATTACTGGTCATGTCATCTTGAGCAAATTATCACTTTAAGCTTCTAGGTTGCAGTCTCCATTTAGGTAAAATGAAGTTAATAATGCCTTCCTTAAATTTTTGGTAAAGATTATATTAAACATAAGTACATAATTGCTTAGCCTAATTTCTGCCCCACAGTAGATAATCCCTCTCTTCACTCCACATTGCTTTTTATCTAATGTGGGTAATGAAACTTTAGAGTTTCATAAATGATTCTAAAGTCATATATTAGTGTGGACTGTCCTAATAGAGAATGAGTTGTGTGATTATATCTTTTTCTCCCTTTTGAAAATAATTAGCATGACTTTACCATTACAGAGGCTGTAATGTAATAATGTAAGTCTATGCCCTGAAGCCACAGTTACAACCTCTTTGGGCTGGATTTTGTTAGCTGTCAATCAAGTGTATGATGAGGAAACCTTCCTAACTACCTCAGATGATATAATTCAACACACCCTTCCGCTTGATTCACACTTTCTACATCTAGTGTCCTGGATGACACACTTTCCTAGTTTTCCTTCTCATGGATCTTATCCTTGGCATCGCCTCTTCAATATGACACTTTTTCCTTAATGATGTGATAAGACTCATGGCATTTCAGTACTCTCAGAGGCCAACAACTGGCAAATACATATATCCAGTCTAGATGTCTCTATTAAACTCTGGACTCAGATCAACACTTGAAGGTTTAACAGGCATTTCAAACTCTATGTCTAAACCACATCTTTCTTTATAAACCTGAACCACTTTTTCCACCTTAGATAAAGGCAACTCACTTGGGCCTCCCTGGTGGCCCAGTGGTTGTCTCAGAGATATCACCACTAAGGTCTGAGTTTGACCCATGGACACGGAGTTGACCCACATGGCGCAGCAGACCTCTCCTGTCTCACCTGCTGCTCCTCTCAGCAGTCTATTTCAGTAAATCCGCCTGTTCTCCTCTCCACTCTGTTTCTGGTGAATCCTCTCACCCTCTGTCCCCTGTACCTCTGGCCTACATCCCACTTCTTTTATGCAAAAATAAAAAAAAAATTTAAAAAGGGAACTTGCTTATTCCAGTTGTTATGGCTAAAAACCTTACATTTATATTTAATGATGCCACTTACCATAATCATATCTTTTTTTTTAAGAATTTTATTTATTTTATGTATACAAGCTGGGGTACAGGCCAGAGGAGCGGGGCGGCGAGAGGGTTCACCAGAGACAGAGTGGGGAGCAGAAGAGGCAGATCAGAAGTACAGTGCTGAGGGGAGCAGCGGGCGAGGCAGAAGAGGTCTGCCGCACCATGTGGGATTCTCCCCGGCTGGGCGTAGAACCAGCATCGCTGGGGCCAACAGCTCCACAGCACAGCGTTCAACCTCTGTGCCACCGTTCAACCTCTGTGCCACCGGGGAGGCCCATAATCATATCTTTTAAAATTTATTTATATATATTTTTTTCATCATTGTTCATTTTGTACAATGTTTGCTTTCTCCTCTCAGGTGTAGTCCCCATAGAATTCCCACCACCAGTTCACCTGTGCACATCACCATAGTCCCTTGTGCTCTTCCCTTCCCTGTTTTGATCCCTCTCCCTCCCCCTCCCCTGCAGGATATCTCTTATTTATACCATAACCCATATCTAATTCATCAGCAAATCCTATGAGCACTACTTTCAAAATGCTTTCAAACCCAGAGTCTGGGTTCTGGCTATTTCCTCTGCCTGACTTCTTTCTTCAGATGTCTATCTGGACTTCAAGCTTTCCCTCAAGAGATACACCCTAAATGAAGTCTACTCAACCACTCTACTTAATATCCCAGCCTCACCTTCATCTGATCTTTTCCTTCCACACTCCTGATTCCCTTAGTACCACTTTGATTTTTCTTTCTTTTCATGGGACCCCCCCAACTTCTAACACACTGTAGCAGTGTGATGTTCAGAGGAAGGGGAGTTTTCAGGTTTCCTGCCCCACCCTAAGTAAGGGTGGAGCTGGGCAGGGAGAAGCTAGAAGGAAGGAAGGAAGGGGAGAAGTGGAGAAAACCTGGAGGAGGCACATGGAGCAGAGAGACATTTTTGGAAGGAGACACACTTGCTTCTTGGCCTTTGACTTATACTAGGGACTTGGGAGACATGGAAGGAGACACTTCAAAGAGATGTGGGTGAGAGACCCATGGAAGGCTGACAATGGCAGCCTTTATCTTGACTTGTATTTTCATTTTACTCTTTTCCTTCCAAACTTGCCTGGCCCCTTTTGCCAGTTTCCTATGTGTCCCCGCCAGAAGGTGCCTTAGATTTGTGGCAGGCTTTTGGGCCTCGGTGGCCCCACTTTGGGCCAACCCTGTTGGGCTGGGCACTTACCCTCCAGAGGATGGGTAGCTTTGGGTGCTTGATTTGAAAACTACTTTCTCTTCTCTTTATTGCACACTAATTGTATTAAAATTCTTTTCTATTGAAGGTCTTAGCATTAGAGTATGTTTGTCTTTATGTTACTGGTGGCAGAAACTATTTAGAGTGGACAGGTTTGGGGGGTCCCAGGGTGCCCCTAGTTCTGCTCTGTAACAATACTACATAAAGAACTTGTGCATCATGGGCAAAAGCCTTATTTCTCTACCAATATGTCCAGAGCCAAGATTAATGTTTGGTGTGTAGTAGATAATTAATATTTGACAAATGAATGGAAGTGAAGTTAGTTATGGGGAAAATGAGAATGGAAAGAATTTTTTAAGTTTTTTTAAATTGAGGGATGAGCCACACACTTGTAATCAATGAAAGATTCTGAAGCAGCCAAATTTGAAACTAAAAACATTTAGATTATCACAACACTGTGCAGAATCAATTTTCACATTATGCTGCAATAAAAAAGTAAACATATGAAAATACTTAATGCTAAAAATTATAGGAGTCAATTCTTATACAATACCACTCTGAGTACTTACCCAAATTGTGATTTTAAACAATTTTAATCACTGTTCTTGTTTCAAAAATATCTTTGCCATTTAAAATTAAATAAATTTAACGAAAACTGTAATTTTAATAACACACAAAGGCAGAGAAGGTGATAAGTTTTATATTTTTAAAAATTAATTAATTTAGGCCTCCCTTGTGGTGCAACGGGTTAAGTGTAGCACTGTGAAGCTATCTGTAGCCACTGCAGCATGAGTTTGATCCCCGGCCAGGGAGATTCCCACATGGTGCAGCAGACCTCTCCTGCCTCGCCCGCTGTTCCCTTCAGTAGTGTAACTTCAGTCAGTCTGCCTGTTCTGCTCCCCACTCTGTCTCTGGTGAATCCTCTCACCCACCCCCTCCCATACTTCTGGCCTACACCCCAGCTCTTGTATACATAAATAAATAAATCTTTAAAAAAATATATATACATATATGTGTGTGTGTGTGTATGTACACCTATGTATATACATACCTCCCCTTGATTCTGTTTCTCTGTAAAGTCTAATACAAGCATCATAATGTATTGAAGTATTAAATTTGGTCTACTTTACTACAAGTATACCTTTAATCTTAGGAGTTCCTTTTGGAGATCCACCAATCAAAAAAATTTTTATAGTCATTTATCTTCTGAAAATGATGATCTAGAACAACCTTACACAGTCAATCATTCTTCTTTTTTTTTTTTTTAAAGATTTATTTATGCATACAAGCTGGGGTACAGGCCAGAGGCATGGGGCAGTGAGAGGGTTCACCAGAGACAGAGTGGGGAGCAGAACAGGCAGATAGATGAAAATACACTGCTGCGGGGAGCAACAGGCAAGGCCGGAGAGGTCTGCCACACCATGTGGGAATCTTCCCAGCCAGGTGTCGAACTAGTGTCGCCACGCTGCCTACAGACCGCTGCATCACCAGGGAGGCCCTCAATCACTCTTCTTTAAACAAATACCCTCTTTAAACAATCACCCTCAAATAAACACCCTCCACAGAGTCGTGTTTCTATCCTCAAGTACAAAGGTCATGTTTATTTAGTCTTCTTTATCCTTTTACACATAGTCTACACATGAAGGGGATGTATGGGTGGAACCCATACCTCCCATGAGGGGTGTTTTGGGGAATTCTGTCTCCTCTCCAGTCTTCAAGGCCCCTCTCACATCTCAACACCTTTAGGAAATTCTCCTGTGAAATTTCTAAGTAACATGTTGACTACTCATGGAACTTTCCTTGCAATCCACTTTGATCCAATTAAAGAGTATTTTATGATTTGTCATATCTGACGGCTTTGGTGGCAGCTGGTTCTCTTCTCTAATGTTTCTTTCCAGTCCCCACGCGCTCAGATTGGCCTTTGGCTTTTAGCATTTTATAGGAGAGTTCCATGGTCATAAAGGTTGAGAAACATTAAAATTAAAGAAAATTCTCTATGACTCTTTGGAGGCTTAGACATGGTAAAGAGCACTGTGACTTTCCAAGAGGGGAATATAATTGAAAGTATGGGGCACTGGAGTAGAATAAAGAGAAACAGTCCAGGGCCTCCCTGGTGGTGCAAGGGGTTGTCTCAGCACTATGAAGCTATTGGCAGCTGCTGCAGCGCGAGTTCTATCCCGGGCCAGGGAGATTCCCACATGGCAGAAGACCTCTCCTGTCTGGCTCACTGCTCCCCTCAGCAGTGTATTTCAGTCAATCAGCTTGTTCTGCTCCCCGCGATGTCTCCAGTGAATCCTCTCACCACCACCCCTACCACCCCCCACACACATCTCTGTCCTACACCCCTGCTCTGTACACATAAATAAATCTTTAAAAAGAAAAAAAAAAAGAAACAGTCCAAGAGGAGATCATGTAGAAGATTGAGAAGAGGTAATCAGGGAATTAGAAAAACTAGGACAGAATAATGTCACAGAAATTTAGGATGGGAAGATTTTCAATGAGGAAGCATCAGTGATATTTGGTGTTCCAGATAAATTAAGGTTTTCACTGAAATTAAGTTGCTGATTTATGTAACTAATTATGGGCATTACAATGAGAGCAATTTCAATGGTATTGACAAGTGGAAATGTGCAGTGGGCTAGTGGGGAAAAAAAAAAACACAGCAAAAATGGAATTACTAATACAGATCCCTGACTCAAGATGTTTGATTACAGAATTGTGGTGGGGGTTTTTCCCCAGTCAAAATTAGTGTACCTTCAATATCTTAATAGCCTGTGATAAGAGAGCTAGTAAGGAAGATATGTTGAAGATCTATGAGAGAGAGGAATAACTGCTGAAGCAAAAGACCCACCGTGATGAGAATAGCATCCTGAACACAGGGAAGGAATTAATTTTTGATAGGAGAGACTCATCTTCCTCTAATTCAGGAGGGGAAAAGCTAAGGAGGAATAAAGATGTGAGCAAGTTTGCAATTCATCTGCTTCATTCGTACGTGAGTTAGTCTTTTAAAATGTGACCATATTTAACTTTCTTCAGAGGCTTTCCCTTGCCTTCAAGATGAAATCCAAATTATTTCCAGTGACCTTTCAGAACTGGCTGCTATCTTTCCAGGCTCCCTGAGTGGGGTCACTGACCAGGCAAACCCTACGTTCAAGCCACACAGGACACAGCCCCCACTCACATGGTCTCTTTACTCTCTACAGGCCTTTGCATACTCCATTCCCTCTGCCTGGAATCCATTTCTTCTAACACTCCCCAGACAAAGGGTGAGCTCATATGTATAATTCAATGCCCCACTCAACTGTCAAGAAAGTTACAACCTTCTCTCCCTCTATCCATAGTCATTTCTTCATCTACATTGTTGAATTTTATTTTTTAAAGATTTATTTATTTATACATACAAAAGCTGGAGTGTAGGCCAGAGGTGTGGGGGTGGTGAGAGGATTCACCAGAGACATACTGAGGAGCAGAACAGGCTGACTGACTGAAATACACTGCTGAGGAAAGCAGTGGGTGAGGGCAGGAGAGGTCTACTGTGCCATGTGGGAAGCTCCTTGGCTGGGGATTGAACTTGTGTTGCAGTGGCTGCAGATAGCACCATAATGCTGAGACTTAACCCCTTGCACCACCAGGGAGGCCCTACATTGTTAAATTTTTAAAAATTATTTTATATTTATTACTATCATGCATTAACTTATTTAACCTACCATTTCACCAAAAAAAATTCTTATTTTAAAAAATTTCAGTGACATATTATATTATATAAATTCTAGGCGTGCATCATTGGGAATCAACAGGTATATGTTTCACTAAGTCAAGAGATTTTTTAAAAGCCTTTTTTATTATTCTTACAATCTTTTACATGTCTGTTTCTTCCATTTGCTAGTGTTAGGTACAAGAGGTTAGGAATTGTTTGACATCTTTTTGTACCTAATCATGCTTAACACACAATGGGAGATTATTAAATGTTTGTCATAAATATAATTGAACATGTTTTGTTTTCAAATAAGATAAACTTTTACTGTGCTTTATATATAGCACACATTATATCTATATATTTTAAATGCAGTATAAACTCTATTTTTTTAATCTAACACAATAGCTGGCATACTACACCCACAAATGATAGTGGTCAAAAATAAAGCATTAAGTTTTAGCTATATTTTAACATTTCTTTGATGATTTAAAGGCTTGTAGCAACTTTGCACAAAAATCTAAAAGTAATTTTGACTTTGTATAACTCAAACTATCCTTGTCTTAAGAACATATAACATGAATAAACTACTTAAACATATTTTAGTGAAATGTACCCAGTTATTCTTTAATAAATTCTGTAAAGTTATTACTTTTGATGTTTTCTCCCACTTATTTTTTTCTCTCTTACCACCTTAAAAATAGGTGAATGCTGGAAAAGAAAAAACTGGCTTCCTAAAATAGAATATATAATAAATTTCCTGCCTTCAATTGCTACAAACTAAAGAATTTAGTGCAGTAATGAAATACATGTCATTTGCATTTATTTTTTAATTAATTGGTGTTCAGTACCATCAGAAACTCTTACAGTGAATTTCTGGTGCCCCCTTTATTATCTTGAAAAAAATTTTATATAATGTTTTATATGTTTGTATGTATGTATGTTTACACATGCTTATATATAACTTGAAACACTAAATACAATGCTCCTTTAATATTAAATAAAAATGGAAAGTCAAAGTAGCATCTAGCTCAATTTATAAGTGCTTTTACATGAGTACATTGGAAGACACAATGAAGAAGTCAGATACTAGTCACATGTTAAATTGGCTTTAAAAGAAATAAAAGACCAGAAATCATTTCAAATTAGTGTGAGAAAATAAAGAATGATTAATGTGGCTATGAAAATAAAATTTGCATATTTTAATATTAAGACTATAAAAACAAATTTTTAATAGATAAAATAGTACAATTTATGGGCTCAGAGTGTAAAGTTTTCACTTATGTCAACGTTCAGTGGGACTTGGGAAAATCCTGAACAATGAAGCCTGAGGGACATGGGGAAATTATTTTGCAACATTGTCTGACACACAGATATTTATCAGGCCTGGTTACCCACCAAATGCATAGGACCCACCCATCATTGTGATTAAAAAGGTCCCAAGGAACTCTATTACACCCCCGGAGCAGGGACTCTACCCCAGTTGGTTATTTCCAATTGAATTCCTTGATCAAACCCTCAGTTAAAAGAATTGAGGCTTCCCTGGTGGCACAAGTGGTTAACTCTCAGCACTATGAAGCCATCCGCAGCCATTGCAGCACAAGTTCGATCCCCCGGGGCAAAGAGCAGACCCACAGTCCCACAAGGCACTGCAGACCTCTCCAGTCCTGCCCGCTGCTCCCCTCAGCAGTGTATTTCAGTCAGTCTACCTGTTCTGTTCCCTACTCTGTCTTTGGTGAATCCTCTCACCACTCCACACCTCTGGCCTACTCCCCAGTTCTTGTATGCATAAATAAATAAATCTTTTTAAAAAATATTGAAAGCTTTGTTATATAAATTTAAGAGTGTCTTATACTTCTGTAGTTGATGCAACATGACCATAAATCAATGTTTTCAGAGTAAAACCTCTGATCTATATGATGCTCTGCTGGTGGGACTTATTATAGAGCAAAATGATAACAGAGGTACTGGACGAGTGACAGGGGGTTAGTCAGGAGCTTTCTGTACAGTTTGAAGGCATGTCATCTCCTTTATTACTGTCTTACCTCTTTAACTTTTAATTGCTGCTCCAAGTCTAAATTAAACATAATTCTTCCTACTCACCAGATGCTGTATTTAAAAACATTTTCAGCAAAGAAAAATGTAACTAATTCTGACGAGTTTAATTGGGATCGTTGGTGTCTCAGTATGTGCTGAGAGTAGAATTGATATCGGGCAAAAGGGGTTTCAAAATTGCCAAAGGCAGTGCCCCAATTGCTTAACGGTTACTATATTGGTTCTGCACCTGCGCGCACATTTGTAAGACTACTCAGGTTTAGGGAACTACAACAATGGGATTTAGTTAACAAACAGGGAAAAGCAAATAATTACGGAAGTCAACATATGGCCATTTACCTTACTTAAAGCAATGTCCAGTCCTCTAAGTCCCAGAAAAGTAACAAAGGTGGCGTCTTCCCACCACTGCTGAGGTGGAGCTCCTCTTCCAAACAATAGGCCACGTTTCCAAAATGGCTTCTTCCTTCTGCAGACACGCAATAGCCAGAGTGTAGGCCAGGTTCCAACTCACAAGGACGACACAGAACACAACTGGAGATGCTCCCAGAACTGCCACGGTGCTCCAGCGCAGCACCAGGCCAACAACACTGCAAACAGCAACTACAGCGGCCAGCCGGCCCATCAGACTGCACACATGCATTTTAGGAAGGTGCCTGCTTGGGGCCTCTGCCTTCTTCCTTCAGCTGCAGTAAAGACAAAACTGGGAGCAGTTTCCTTCGCTCAGCTACTTGCAAAGCCTCCAAAGTTGCTGGTCCCAAAGTCACTACAGATTCCAAAAACGCTCAATCCGAAACTCTATATCCTGGCAGCTCAAAAACCTCTGGCGTCTGATTTCCAAACTCTCAATCTTGGTGGCTACATTTTCTGCCGCTGAGTCCTCTATTCCTTCATCATGATGACTGCTTTCCCCTTCTCCTTCAGTCCCTCCTATTTCCCATCATACTCTCCACCCCAAGCTGCAAACCCAGCATTTTCCCTGGGGCTATTCATTCCCATCAGCAAACCCCCTGCAGGGGGCACCACCGTTGCTGGACTTTGGACTCAGCCTGGTTACAGAATGCCTAAAGATACTTCTTTTTTATTTTAGGCATATACTACCACACTTTTAAATGACCTAAAAGGTCTGTGATCCAAATCTTTAATAAAAATCTTTAAAAAATATAAGCATAGTGTGGAAACATAATACAGTTTACTCCACCTTCAAAGATACAACACAGAGACTCACGTTAATTAAGCTGTAAGTACTTGAAATCTAACTAGGAATCCTGGGCTCAACGTTTTACAAAAGTCCCAAATACTTTCTAAGGCTGCTCCCATGGAAACTAAAGTGGGAAGTAGTAAAAGACAAAAGAACTTACAAAATGATGTTAGCTGAGTTTTTCTTTATTTCAAAATAAAGGGGTTTTTGAAAAATGTTTGCCACTATCAGACAGCACATCACAATTTAAAAATAAATATATAAAATTTAGGGAATTCATAATACGGAAATTATTTTTGAAGACATCATTGTTTAAGTTTTAAGGACAAAAAAATCAGAAAATTATGGAAACTTTCTAATTCCCATTTAAAGGGTCTGTGATGTTTGTCAGGGTGACGAAATTCTATAATAAACCCCTCACAATATTGAATATATTCATGTTTGGTTATTTTTTCCCAGTGAAATAATATTTTGAGATCATGAAATATTGTTCCAGGCTTATGGCTTACCTTCAGGTTAATATTGCTTTGAATTAAATTTGAGCTGTGAATGTGGAAGGCTTATTTATATTTTGAGACAACCACATTGCAAGCACACCAAATGTCAAAAAGGACTTTCATAACACATGAAGATATTTATGTTAGCCACATTCTAAACAGAACATTCAAATTATCTCCTTATTATGACATAAAAAATTAGTCATCCTCCAAGAGCTCCAGAGGTTTCCATATGCTGATTCTAAATCTATGCATAACAGAAGCTCCCTCTCTCCTCTCCTTGTGCCTTTATATTGCTGGAAGAACACCAGAAAAGGTCACTTTCCTTCATGCCTCCTAACATCTCCTCAACTTTCTACTTTTCCTTACACTTTTCTGTGTTCTTGTCTCCCAGATGGAAAAGAACGGGGTTTGAAGTCAGCAGTTCTAACTTCTCCAAGACCTGTCTCTGTGTATCTCCTAAAAATATCCTAAGTCTGTTTCTTATTTATGAAACTGTAGTAAAAATAGTTCAAGGTACCTCACAGGGATGTTAGCCTGAGAAATAAGTAAAATAATCCCTGGGAAAATATTTTGTAGATGGCAAAGTTCCATTCAAATGCTAATTTTCCTTTACTTTTTAATCCCTTAGATTGCGCCTTACTTCACTTTGATCTTCTCTGTTCATTCTTCCTGGATTCCAGATAACAACTGATCGAAATTCCTCCCTGTTTCCCTGACACTGGCTGTGCTTGGAGTCTTTTGTTCTCAGTCTACTTTTCTCCATTGTCTCTGCTCTTTCACATTCTGGAGCTGAGCACTTGCACCAAGGTAGAGTCCCTTTGGCCTCTATTAATTTACCTTTCTATTCTGATTTACTACTTAAATACAGATGAGTTCCCCTGTCATCTTCTTTCCAATGGCAAAGTCATTTTTCTTTGTATATTTTGGTGGTTCCTGAAATATATGGGAAAATCCAGTCCTTCTCAACGTAAATACTATGATTTCTATGGTTCTTCCCATTTACAACCTTGGAATTACTGTCTTGATTTTTGCCCCTAGTATTTAATCAACCAATTTATGCTTTCAATGTCTTACGGATTTAATTATTGTGAAACAATTTTGGCATGATAGTACATTCTAGAGCATGGACCCTAATACCTAGAATGTATTTATCTCTTTCCTCCTCTCTATGTATCCACTAGGAAGTGTCAAAATTATTATCTACTCTATTATTTTGGGGGCATATAACTTTACTCTTGAAAAATTCCAGCAACTTCCTGCTGCCTACTGCACTCAATGGAAACTTTGTACCTAGTACACAGCCAACTACATAAATATCAGTCACTTCTGGAGCATTTTTTGCTCTTTTTCAAAACAAACTGAGTTCTAACCAAAAAGAACACTGAAAGAGTCAGTTTAGAATAAAAACAGATCCTCAATTCCACACACAATAATTTGATCATCACAGGCTAAGAATGTAATACCGTTAGGCTTGGTTTTCCCAAAAAATGTTGACATAGGTTCTCTCCCAAGGTGTCCAGAGCAACCCTTCTCCCGCTATGTTTCACCCCAGCACATGGAACGAACATCAGTGGAGGTCTATGGGGCGGGAGGGAAGCCCGTTACTATTATCTTAAAGAATGAAGGTTACCCAGATGGAGGGTCAGTTCCAGAAATATTCTTTTCATCAGAGAACATGTCCTAAGACAGGGCAAACATCTAGAGGCAGGTTCTGTCCTATGAACTCACCCCTTCCATATCATGTGAGTCCCCCCCTTTTCTCTCCTTGAGGCTGCAGGATCCCTACCCATTCCATAACTCAGAAAAATAAACCTCAGCTTGTCTCACATGCTCTAGAATGTACAGTCATGTACATTCTCCATGCCCACATAATCATACTAAGGTTTTTTTTCTTACTATTCTGATGTCAATGTGTTTGCTCCACCAGCCCAAGAAGAACCCAGAGGGACAGGGGAATTATCCCTTATACTCCTACGGTGCATTCTCTCCCCATCAAAAACATCAAGTGTTAAATTAAAAAAATACTAATCACCATTAAATTCTACCCTTTCCTTTTACAAATAACAAAATTAAGACCTAAATAAAACAGGTTTCTAAAGTCGTATTGTTACTAGAATCAGAACTGACACAAGCTTAGTTCTTTGGATCTCAAGCTCTATTTAATTTATATCATATATTTTGTTTCTTTGTGAATAAGCTTGACATTAGTGGTTTAAAGTAAAAGGAGGTTGTTTGAACCTTTAGTGAAGATGTTTCACCTGGAATTTAACTTTTCAAATACACCTTAGGAATATAATTTATAGAACTAATCATTTTAAAAAGTGAAGGTGCCCAGCACCCCATCACTATGAACGCGAACCTGAGTTATCCTTGCAGGGAAGATGTAATTTTGATATTCCTTCAGATAAAAGCGGGAATCCATTGTCCTCTGAAAAGAACCCTTCCTATTTCACACAATCATTGATGAGATAACTTGACTGCATAAAGGAAGTATTTTTGTGTCCCTCTTCCAAAAGTATTTTTTATCTTCTAAGAATCAGGAATAAAGTTCCTCAGATATTCTAACCCACGTAATAAAAAGACTGATCTTGACTGGTCTCATGATCAGTCAGCAGATTTTGATATCTCACCTAAAAATAGCTGGCTACAAAATGGTATAAGCAAGAGAGAGATAAGTCATGTTTGGTCAAATAAGTAGGACTCAAAATATAAATTCAATAATTTGAATTTTGTGTCACAATGTTGCTTCCACTCTGAAACTAAGAGGTAATGGGTTGGGAGGTGTCGTCCACTCCATCCCTCCATTAACAACTGCATTCTCTCGCCCATGAATTCGTACTGTAATTGGGGAAATGTTATCGCACATGGACTTAGTGGAAGTAACTTCTGATGTAAATGATGACATTGATAGTATTTATTAGTGGCTCACACTAGTGCTGACACTGGTGCTAAACTGCCTTTAAATGGGAAGTTCAGTGCCTCATTGCTTCCATTCTTTTCCCACAACCAGAGTCTTCTCCAGAGAATTCTTAAAGAGTTTTAGGAGCATCACAATTAAAGGAACCAAGGGACAATAAATCATATAAAGGATTCACTTGGAACTTGATATTAAGTTATTAATGACAATGGTTTGAACATTAAATGAATATTTTAGACAGTATGAGCAGTTTTGAAATGTGTCAGCTGATATGAGAAATGTTGGACAAGCCCTCACCCTATAAGAAGGTGAGAGGTATTCTCTTTTGTTGTTTGAAGATTCAGAGTCTTGATAAGAAAGGCTTAACTGAACAATCTCTATTAAATAAATGCAAGAGAACAATTTTAAATTTTAAGGAATTTAATCAGTTCTATTTTACATTCACCTTTTCTGGTCATCAGTCTATGAAAGTGACATGCACTTGCCTAATGGGCACTTTTTCATTTCAGGGAATAAAATAATTAAAATCCATTTTCAAGAAAAATGGACTACAAGCTCTATGCCGCATCATGAAGAAAAATGTAGCAGCTATGCAGTAGCTCTGATCATGTAAAAGGGCTGGTCTTGACTGGCCTCATGACTAGTCTTGCTGCCCAGATCGTGGTACTCCAACTGATGTTACAATGCTTATTAGTTTAAAAGAATTTTATTCTTCTAGCATCAAATACACTAAGTACACTTAAAAGGTGGTCATTCAACAGAATTTGTATTTCTTATTCTAAACTATAGAATTTAAGAAAACACATATTCAGATATATCAAGCAAACTGATTATTTTCTCTGTAAACCAACAGTCTCTAATATGGGCTATACAAGAAAATCCAGAAGGGTAAGAAAAGGAATATTAGAATATCTACATATTTTTCACAGTCTTCTGCTTGGATGGGTTTAAATAGTTTTTTCTTGTTATGAAAAATCTCAAATACCCAAGAGTAGGTAGGACAGGATAATAAACCACATACATCCATTATCTGGATTCAACAGTTAGAAAGATTTTGCCACATTTACTTTATTGAGGAATGTTAATATAAATCATAGACATCAAACAATTATTACTTTAGTAGGTATCAATACAAATTAAAGACGTATACTACAACACTGTTAGAGAACAACCAAATGAATTAGAAATAATTCCTTAGTAGAATCAGGTATCTAGCTGTAGCCAAATTCCCCTTTTGCCTTATTTGAGTCAGAATCCAAACCATGTCTCAGCATTACATTCGCTTCATAGCTCCTTGTCTTATTTTATTGTTAGTGCAGAGCTAACTGCCTTTTCTCTTTTCATTTTTTGTTTTCAAGCCACTGATTGTAAAAACTTGGTCATTTCTGACTTTGTCCATATGCAGCCTGGTGGTGTCATTTAATCTGTGCAGCTACCCTCCTATGAAAAGAAGTTAGCTTGCTTACTGGCTTGAGTCAAGTGAAGGTCAGATTTGTTGTTTTGTTTTGTTTTAAGACATGGGCAAGAATAGTACACAGGGAATGTTACATGCTTCTGTTGTATCACATGGTGTTGATAGTTCTTTTAATGATGCCAAGATTAATTGGTAGTTGCAGGAGATAACAGACAGATTTTTCCATGGCACAGTTCCCTGCCAATATTCATTATTATGCTTTTACCTGTTAATACTCACATCCGAACAATTACATATGCAAGATAATGATTATTGCATCATATTATTGCAAAGCAAAATCATTACTTTAAATTAGTTTAAAATATATTTGCAGTTTTATTTATCCTTCAAATATGTTCTACTTTCAATGGAATATTATGTTCTAAACTCACATTGGAATAATTTCCTCCATGTGGTTATATCACTGATTTGGTATGCAGTAGGTTCATTTTTTTAAATTTCAAATTTAGAGATGCCTGTTTTAGAGAATTTTGTCTTTCGAAATAAACCATTTCAGTTTTCAAAAATCAAATCTAGAGGCGTCCTTGGTGGTGCAAGGGGTTAAGTCTCAGTACCACCAAGCTATTGCCAGCAACTGCAGTATGCATTCCATCCCCAGCCAGGGAGCTGACCCACGTAGCACAGGAGACCTCTCCTGTCACGACTGCTGCTCCCCTCAGCAGTGTATTTCAGTCAGTCTGCCTGTTCTGCTCCCCATGCTGTCTATGGTGAATCCTCTCACCCCCTACATCTCTAGCCTACACCCCAGCTCTTGTATGCATAAAAAAAGAAATCTTTAAAAAATAAAATATGTTTAGTAAAAGTCTATCCCATTCTGGTCCCGATATCGGGCAAATGGGGCTTCAAAATTGCCAAAGGCAGTGCCCCAATTGCTTACTGGTCACTATCTTGGTTATGCACCCATGCACACAATTGCAAGACTACTCAGGTTTAGGGAACAATAGCAATGGGATTTATTTAACAAACAGGGAAAAGCAAAGAATTACTGAAGTCAACATATGGCCGTTTACCTTACTTAAAGCAATGTCTAGTCCTTTAAGTCCCAGAAAAGTAACAAAGGTGACATCTTCCCGCCACTGCTGAAGTGGAGCTCCTCCTCCACACAATAGGCCACGTTTCCAAAATGGCGTCTTCCTTCTTCTGTAGATGCACAACAATCAGACTGTAGGCCAGGTTCCAACTCACAAGGACGACACAGAACACAACTGGAGATGCTCCCAGAACTGCCACGGTGTGGGGCACAGCACCAGGCCAACAACACTGCAAACAGCAACTACAGCAGCCAGATGGCCCAACAGGCTTCACTAGCGCATTTTAGGAAGGTGCCTGCTTCGAGCCTCTGCCTTCTTCCTTTGGCTGCAGTAAAAACAAATCTGGGAGCAGTTTCCATTGCTTGGCTACTTGCAAAGCCTCCAAAGTCCCTGTCCCCAAAGTCACTAAGATTTCAAAAATGCTCAATCCGAAATTCTATATCCCAGCAGCTCAAAAACTTCTGGCGTCTGATTTACAAACTCTCAATCTTCGAGGCTACATTTTCTGCTTCTTCTTTTCCTACATCATGGCTACTCATTTCCATTTCTTCAGCATGGCGACTGCTGCTTCTTTTCCTACATCATGGCTACTGCTTCCTTACTCCTTCAGCATGGCAACTGCTTCTTTTTCTACATCTTGGCAAGTGAATTCCCCTTCTCCTTCAGTCCCTTTTATATCTCATCAGACTCTCCACCCCCACAAACTGCAAACTTGGCATTTTTCCCTGGGGCTATTCATTCTCATCAGCAAACCCCCTCCTGGGGGCACCACCTTTACTGGACTTTGGACTCAGCCTGTTTACAGTCCCACCTCCTTTCAATAGTTCTCATTTAACCTCCTGGTGTTTCCTTCTCACAAAAATATAGCATGCTAAATTACACTGTTCTGTCTCTTCCTTTTTCACTTGTTGCACACTGCGGATATATGTACACAGATCTTCCTCCTTCCTTTTTATGGCTATGTTGCATACCATTCTATGATGTGTTCAGTCACTCCTCTATTGATGGATTTTTGATTATTTATCATAAAAGATTTTGAAATAAGTAATATTATACATAATCACATCCTGTTTTGCAAATATAGCTTTAAAAATGGCTCCCAGTAATGGAATAATGGGTCAAAGGGGAGATACGTGATTTTTCTACATATTGCTGAGTTCCCCTCCATAGCAGTAATATCATTACACATCCCATCAGCAGGTGTGAGGCTCCATTTTCAAAGAGCTTCAATAACAGAGCAATCAGATGAATTATGTGTTTTCGATAATCTGGGAGGAAGAGATGCTATCTATGTGATGTGTTCATTTGCACATCGAGTTTGTTGTTTGAGCTGCACATTTGAGGAACCATTTCAAATTTTCTTCTGGGAACTCTCTGGGTCTTTGTGTGTGCATTTTCCTAGTTTGTTCTTTATATTTTAAATTTCTTTCCATTTTTATGGGCCCTTTGTATATTGATGACAATACTCTTTGGCTGCCACTTAAATTGCAAATATCTTTTCCCAATTATTTATCTTTTGATTTGTTGATGGTGATTTATTTTTTTCCAAGCAGAATCTCTTTTGCTATACATATTGCTGACAGAATAAGGTACCCATGATTTCCTTTTTTGGGGGTGGGGCATATGGTCATTTTTCTGCTTATTTACTTCATGTAGATAGCTCATCCCTTTGGAATTTATCCTCAAGGACACTGCCATTTTAAGACTTAGTGTCCCTCGAATGGCTACTAAGTGTTAAAAATGATACTTATTAATGCTTTCTCTATGGTTTGAGATGCTGCAGAGAGAGAGCACCGATTTCCAAATTAACCTGGGCCAACTTCTGGAATTGATATAGATTTTCCTGTGCCTTGATGGGGTTTCATCCTGATATACTGAACAGAAGTTGAAAATACTGTAAGTCAAAACTGCATTCAGTACATCCAGCCTACAGATATAACAGGTTAGCTTCATGTACCTTGAACTTACTCAGAACACTATAGCTGGGCAAAATCACCTACCACAAAGCCTGTTTTGTAGTATAGTGCTGGCTCTCTCTTGTAACTCATTGAAATTGTACTGTAAGAGAAAAATAGGCTGACAGGTGATGACTGCTTACTTCCATGCTCAGTGGCTGACTGGGAACTGAGGGCTCCCTGGAGAGGCATAAAGCCAACCTGGAAAATATCAAAACTCAACATCTGAAGGATGGTTTCTACTGTATGCATATATCCCTTTCACACCAGCAAGTCAAAAAACCCTAAGTTAAACCATCCTAAGTGGAGGACTGTATTCTGCTCCCTGGGTCTATGTAGTCACATTTTGATCCCAAGGAGTTTTAAATATAGAGGCTTTATTAAATGCTGATACAGGATTGCCACCCACTTATTTCTGTCTATGGTTATTATTATCAATTTTTCCATTATCTCATGGTTTGATATTTGCTTTATGTTTTTATGGTTAACAGAAAATATTGAGGCACAAATACATGAATGCAATTCATAACCAAAAACTTATGTGGGGCATATATTCTTTTTAAAAGTAAAATAAGCTAGCTCAACTTTTGAAGACCAGTGCTCCAGACAGTGATGTTTCAGCTTTCCAGTACCTTCAGACAGTTCTTAGGATGGATCTAATTTTGGCATTTGCCTAATACTGAACTATGAGATGATCCCTTTGGACCCAAATGATGAATCACTGGATTCAGGGGAAATATTCTCAGTACTAATGAGCAAGGGTTAAGACCCCACAAGAAGATGTTATGATGACCGGACAAGAATGTCTAGGAAAACCATCTTTGGTTTGGAAATACAGATCATTTTATTAGGCTCTGTCCTCTCACCTGTCTACATTACCTTTAGCCTATTGTGGGACATGGATTGCTATGATATCCGCTGAGTGGACCTTGAGGGAAAAGTCCAGAGTCTTCTGCTCCAAAGATCATATTTACAACTCTCACATCCTATCTCATATTTTATATCAGGTAACTTGTCAGGAGGTATTGTTTGAGTCATCTGAGTTTGTTTGTTTTTTAAGATTTATT
Organism: Scalopus aquaticus; assembly: GCA_004024925.1. Lineage (NCBI taxonomy): Eukaryota > Metazoa > Chordata > Mammalia > Eulipotyphla > Talpidae > Scalopus > Scalopus aquaticus. The sequence continues at coordinate 160,266 of PVIJ01001145.1, read as the reverse complement.
TATATATGCATATAAGAACTGGAGTGTAGGCCAGAGGTGTGGGGTGGTGAGAAGATTCACCAGAGACAGAGTGGGGAGCAGAACAGGCAGATCCACTGGATACACTGCTCACTGAGGGAGGCAGCGGGTGAAGCAGGAAAGGGCTGCTGCGCCATGTGGGAAGCTCCCTGGTCGGGGCTCAAATTCGTGCTGCAGTGGCTGCTGATAGTTTGATAGTGCTGAGACTTAACCCATTGGACCACCAGGGAAACCCCATCTGAGTTTTTTTTTTTATCAATGCTTACTAATTCAAGAAGCACTTGTATGCTTTAATGAGCCCATGAGGATTCAGGCAATCAGCTAAATTACCTAAAACTCAAAAAAGTGGACTTGTATCTGTATTTCCTTGTAATTTTAGGGAGACTATTGTTAAAAAGGAGAGGAGGTGGGATCTAGGAGTTATAAAATTATGCGTTCATTAAACACTATTAATTTTACACGTATCTTGGGATTTTTATTATTAAAAAGTTATATAATTTTATGAAGCTAAGAAGCAAATAAACAAACATTAAGCTCCACTTTATTCACTTCTACTTAACTAATTATTAAAGAAACACCATGTGCCAGGCACTATGTTAGGTGTTAGGGACACAAAAATGTGCTATCTCTGTCTTCAAGAGAGAGATGTACGTGTGAAAATGACAACTGTCCAGTAGGTGCCAAAAGAGAACCAAGAACATACAAGAGCACCAGGATCGTAATCTGCAGTAAATGTCCCCTTTGAAGAATGGATGAGTTGGAAAGGTCTAAGAGGGAAGGGATTTTGGAGTTCGCCCTTCAGGGAGGAATTGTATTTGGCCAGTGGAGCACATTTCAACAAAGACAAAAACAGGAGAAGATGGCTGGGAAGGAGAAACAGTGTCTCCAAGTAAAATGGTATAGATGCCTCCCCACCCCAACACACACACACATTGCAGAACCTAACTTGTTCTGCAACCAAACACAGTATATAGGGCCAAATTACAGTGATCCTATGGCTCCAAACAGCTTCTAAAGAATTTTATCCTAGTTGTTTTTTTTAACATTTATTTATTTATTTATTTATTTATTTATTTATTTATTTATTTATTTATTTATTTATGCATATAAGAGCTGGGGTGTAGGCTAGAGGTGTGGGGGCCGGGGGGGAGTGAGAGGATTCACCAGAGACAGAGTGGGGAGCAGAACATGTGGACTGGCTGAAGTACACTGCTGAGGGGAGCAGCGGGCAAGACAGGAGAGGTCTGTTACGCCAAGTGGGTTAGCTCCCCGGCTGGGGATCGAACTCATGCTGCAGTGGCTGGTGATAGCTTCATAGTGCTGAGAAAACCCCTTGCGCCACCAGGGAGGCCCTTTATCCGGGCTTTAATGACAGCCCTGACTGCATGTTTAGAGTATTAGACAAATATATTCTTGAGTAATTGCTCATCCCACTGTATCAATTTACTTCTGACTAGAATCCACTCCTATTTTAAAGTGCCTCTAGAGTATTTTTTTAAAAAACATTAGCCCAATTCTCCCTTTTCAAATTTAGCACTTTTCCAGTAGTTCAGTATGTTCCTTTTATTTGTGGTCATTACTGTTTTGGTCACCTTTAAAAATAGCACCAGCTTGCACTTGTCTGTACATCTTAGTTCATGCTGGTGTCTCTCTCTTCCCTTTGGCTTTGACCCTTAAGTTCCTCACCTTTGGATGTTTTATTGGGTCTGGGTTGAAACTTTTCTCTTTCTAGATTTGAGAGTCTACTTCTGTTTTGTCATCTCCTTTAGTTTAACTGCTTTTCGTGTTTTAACTAGTAGGCAGCCCCTACTGCATTTTGACATAAAGATTTTAAAGGTCTCTGCTAGATAGTTCCCTTCAGCAGTGTACTTCAGTAGATCTGCCTGTTCTGTTCCCCACTCTGTCTCTGGTGAATCCTCTCACCACTACACACCTCTGGCCTACACCCCAGCTCTTGTATGAATAAATAAATAAATCTTTTTTAAAAAGGTCTCTGCTAGACGGTATCATGCGTTCTATTTGTGAGATAATTGCCTTGGGTTGTGGCTTCATTACTTGTAAAACTAAACGTCTCAAAAAAGACCTAGAATGCTATATATTGATATAATATGATTTGATTTGTTGGAAAGTACAAAACACTAAGCAGAGTAAATTCTTATTTTCATTTTTATTTTTTCATCTTTTTCTAAAAATGTATTTTTATTTAATTTATGCATACAAGAACTGGAATCTAGGCCAGAAGTGCAGAGGGTGAGAGGATTCACCAGAGACGGAGTGGGGAGCAGAACAGGTGGACTGGCTGAAGTACACTGCTGAGGGGAGCAGCGGGCAAGACAGGAGTGGTCTGTTACGCCAAGTGGGTTAGCTCTCTGGCTGGGGATTGAACTCATGCAGCAGTGGCTGGTGATAGCTTGATAGTGCTGAGATTTAACTCCTGTGCCACCAGGAAGATACTTATTTTCATTTTTAAAGACATATCTGTGGCTACCAAAGTGGCCACTTTGGTGGTGGATGTGGTAATAAGAGGTTGCTCTTCTATCAAATCAAACCAAACCACTGCCCTAAAGCTGGCAACACTTAACACTGAAGGGAGATAAACTTGGGTGCGAAAAGCAATTGATCTTGAAAGAGCAAAAGCAGAGCTATCTTTGCAGGTTTATCTGCTGGGAGTTGAACAGAAAGGTGGAAACACTTGCAGGGACATCATAAAACATTCCTTAAAAACAAACAGCAATTTTCCTCAACCACGTTGTTAAGTCCAATCACACTTCAAGTATAAAACAACTGCCTGTGCATGTATGTTTAGATACATGTATATTTCAGTAAAGTACAGAAAAAAAATAGATATGAATTACCTGGTCCACTCCAACTACTGGTCTCCTCACTTCCACTTCCCACCCTAATCTGTCCATTAACTGTTACTGTGTTCTCCTTGCAAGGCATATCTAATATTTTCTGTTTAAAAGCCTTCAGTGTCTTCTCCTTGCCTTGAAGATAAATTCAAGACCTGAAATACATCCCACAAGGCCCAGCACTATTTGGCAGCTGTCTTTTGCCCTCTTCTGCCAAACATAAGGAACTTTTTTCATTCCCTCACACTGTCCGTGCTTGTTCTTGCCCAAGGACCTCCATACACACTCTTCCCTCCATCGGCAATGTTCTCCTTCTGAGACAGCCTCCGTAAAAGGAACTGCCACCCGGTAAGATGAGTTGTCACAAGTCCTGATTGAACAGGTGGAGTGAATCAAGTAAAAGTGTGTTTGTGTCACAGGATCTAGAATATTCTCGACCAATTCTTGGCCACAACACTGATTATACTGTTGCTATGCACATGCTACTTTTGGTTGGTACGGGTGGGAGAGTAATGGTGTCCAAAGAACTCCACATCCTAATCTCAGGAATTCAAAATATGTGACCATACATGGTAAATAAAAATTAACATTGTAGATAAAATTAAAGCCTATAACCAGCTAACCTTGAGATGAATAGACAATCCTGAATCACTGAGGTCAATCCAGTGTAATTACAGAGGTCCTTCTTAAGGAAAAGGAGGCAGAAGAGAGCCTGGAATTGCCGACAACACAAGCTGGATCTGGGGCTGTGAATTGTGGTTTCTAGAAGCTAAAAAGGCATGGACCGTATTCTCACTTAGAACTTCCAGAAGGAGCACTGCCCTCTCCACACCTCACTTTTAGCCCATTGAGGTGTGTTCAACCTCTGAAACTTTAAGATAATTAATCAGTGGTAATTTGTTATTGCAGCAATAGGAAACTGCTATGGTTGGGTTGCTTTTCTTTCCACAAGGAATAGCTACTGACAACAATAGAAGTTGCTCTAGCTTCTGTTGTCTGGAACATCATCTCTACCCAAAGGTCCACAGGAGCAAACCAAAGTGATGGGAACCACAGGCAAAGCAAACATGCCAGCTCACAAATGCACCTCTTACTCAGCTGCTCCTGGGGAAGGAAATGAGCATTTTCAACCTTAGGAAGCCATGCTAATGTCCCTTTATGCTAATATTTTTGTTTTTCACTCTTCCTTTTTCGTGTCATTTCTGTCACAGTCCTGAAATGGCTATGGGGTCTACCAGCAAGATCAATTTAACCTTTCCATTCATCAGATAAATTAGCCAGGATGGAACCAGTTCTCTTTAGCAAATTGATGATGAATCTTTGTTCTTAACAATGTTTACAAAGAGCAAAATTTCCCTGGCACTGGTTCCATGGAGCACTATTTTGGGTCAGTTCCTTCAAGGAGGCAGAACCTTGTGATTCTACAGCAACCCAGACCTCTCTCTTCTTCCACAATCCTTATCAGTTGGTGAAAGATTACAGTCAGGCCCAGTTGCCTGCTTGGGTTCCAATCCATACCTGAGGACCAGCGCTAGTAGCCATGTGGGGCAGCATATGGCCCTCAGCTCATTTACATTCATGGTGCTGATTTACATGTTACTTTAGAGAAATCTGACACCTCATTTACTTAGAATAAGTTAGGGCTTCTAGATTTATATTGCAGTAATTTTTTCCATTCACTTTTCTTTTCCCCATTCCATCCTATCTTCTTCCCGTCAATCCACAGTTATATAGCTACCCCTTTGCTCAGCACTGGACACACAATGGTGACAGACATCAAGAAATTCTTTCCCTTATGGAGTTTCCATGTTAGTGCGAAAGAGAAATATAATTCAATTAAACATACAAATAAATGTCCCTAGATCAACAAGCACACTGAAATCATAGTTAAGATAACAGCAACAACAAAAAGTAATCCTCTAAGCAACCAGGAAAGAAATAAAGAATGTTGACATATAGCAAAAATAAAAGGGAAGAAAGGAATGAGTAGCACAGGACTGGGCTAAGGATGGCTCTGCTATATTTGGGATGAATAGGAAGAAGATGAGTATGTAATTTGAGCATAAGAAATCCACAAGTCTTTTTTTTTCCCCCATTAAAACAGCAACAAGCGTGAAGCACTTACAGAAATAGAGAGGAGAGCTTAGCTATCTAAGAACACATTTTCAGAACTTCAAATCCAAGTGTCTTCTCTTTCCTGACAAGATACATGAGCTTAGGCAACTAAGCTTCCCGGAGCTGTGGGGTCACCATCTGTAAGTGTATGGAATATTCTGTCTGATGGGTTTGTTGAGAATTTTAAAAGTCAGAATAGATGTGAATAGAGGTGGCTGACAGATGCACCAGCTTCAATATGCCATTACTGGATTTGGAAGCAATCACAAGCACACCCAGTGCCCAGAAGTTGGTTCCTAATACCATCTTACAGTGAAAGGAACCAGAACTCCTTCGGAAAGTGGCTGATTCTAGCACGGGAGCAGGAAAGATATGACATCAGCCTAGAGGGCTCCGTGGTAGCAGAGAGGAAGTACTAAGAACAAACAAACAAAAACAAAAACAGGTATCTACACAATGATGGTGATAACAGCAAGGGCCATAGGAACCAATTGAAAGAATTCCCAGGGGTCAAAATGGAAACAATCTGAGTGCTTAAATAAATAAAGCAGTATTGGACTATAACCAAGGTAGTAGATAAATATTCATGAACCCCTACTGACATAAAAATGAGTGAAAGGGTGAATGCGTGGGGGAGGCTAAGTAAAAGAACGCCAAGTAATTTATAGATATTCCACCCTCAAGGAGATGAAATTTATTCCTTAAGTATGGACTGCACATAGTGAATTTCTTCCCCAAAATACAGAATGAAAAGGGAGGGATGGGAGGGGAGTAGAGCCTGTGGAGAAACCTCAGCCGGGTGAGAACTAACATCAGTATGAAATGAGAGTAAGTCACATTTGCAATATGTACTCTTGCTAAGGTGTGCTCAATACGGTACTTTACCTCTGTGACTTTCCTCCCGAATGCTCTACACTACCTGCCATTTTTCTTTAAATCTACCTGTCCTAGAATATAAAAGTTTATTTAATAAGACAAAGAATATAAAATATTCTTGCAATACTAGACCTTTTGTTTCCCAGGAACAATACAGAAGAGATCCATCCACCACTTCCAAACTAATCCCTACAGGAGTCATGATGATAAGAACCAAAAAGTTAGATTTATATTGGAATCTTAACATTAGATTGCAGCGGTTATCCTGTCCATTCACTGGAGCCTTTGTTTGGCCTCTTGTTTGTTTCTTGGCTGCAATTTCAAACTTAGGGTATTGTTTCTATTTTGATTACTGAATAGAAATAGCAGAGTAAGGGGCCTCCCTGGTGGGCAGTGACATGCGAGTTTGAGTTTGACGCCCGGCCTGGGAGATTCCCACATGGCGTGGCAGACCTCCTCTACCTCGCTGGCTGCTCCCCTCTGCAGTGTATTTCAGTCAATCTGCTTGTTCTGCTCCCCGCTCTGTCTCTGGTGAACCCTCTTGCCGCCCAACTGGCCCGTACCCCAGCTTGTCTGTAAAAATAAATAAATCTTAAAAAAAAATAAGAAATAGCAGAGTAAGACCATTTTCTCTGTATTTAATAAGTAACAATTTTATACTAAAGCACAGCCTTGTATTTGAAACTAAGGATTATCAACAAAAGACTTAACTTTCCCAGCAGTTTGTTCCAAGTGCTCCAGACTGTCTCTTTGTTGTCTTTTAGTATTAGTGCAGTTTTTCCCTCTCTGGTTGAACATGATACCAATTTGATAATTCAAAATTGCATAACGGCTTTATTGTGAAGCTAGCCTTCCTGGTCTGGATTTATTTAATATAGGTCAGCACATGTCCCTCGACTGAGACTTCTTGCACCTTCCTCCCCCACTAAGGGACAAAACTGACATCACATTGAGCTAAGCAAAAATCACTTCAGCAGTGAGAGCTGAGAAAAAGTCATTGTATTAAGTTTTTAGACACACCCAAGGCTGGTTATTTTAAATATTGTGTTACCAGAATTTGAATCACAACCCATTTTTTTTTTAAAGCAAAAAAGAAAGAAAAACCAAAAGGGGGGGAAAGCGAAAGGAAAAGGGGGATTTCGTTGCTTAAGAGCCATTAGAATTTCCTGCATTTTTCTAAAAAGTAAATACGAAGAAAACAAAATTATAGGAGACGTTTCCAGGATTTTAAATCTCATGAGCCCAGAATCCGTGAAAATCCTTTTCAGAAGCATCCAGGGAAACTGGCTATGGGACGTCTGCCTCCCGTTTCTGCATCTTTCTAACAATCATCCCGTTGACGGTCCCCTGAGGACACAGCAGCTGGCCAGAGTCCCCAGACGAGACTTCTCGAACTGAATGCAGATTACAAGTGCAGGTGGAGAGAATAAAAGTCAGTCGGGCTCGGCGGCCCCGAATGGCTCCTGGCCACATTCGCTTCTCGCCTTTCCAGTGCACTGCACAACGCCGGCTCAATGGGGACCCTCTGAAGCCAAGCAAACTCTTAACACCACCCCCTTCTCCTGCACTTAGAGTGACCGCGTCTGGCCCCGAACGATGCCATCTCGGGATCTTAGCATCTTATAAGTAGTTGGTGAGTTTTACATTCTGATCACGTCCCCGTGTCTTTGCAAACTTAACCCAACTTTGCAAGAAGAGGAGAAAGTGCTGATGTGAACCCTTAATTTTCTCTAACTGGAACTGACAAAATCACATTCTATTTACAATAAACCGAAGACCTCGATCTCCCGGACCCCGCACCTGCCTGCGCGCTGGGTTCCTCTGGGTGCCGAGTCAGAGGCCCCGCCGCCGCCCCTCTGCGCAGGGCCGGAGTCAGTCCTCCGCGAGGTTTGGGGGAGCCGGTCCCCGCGGGAGTGGGTGGGAGGGGGGAGGCACCCGAATAACTTACATCCCAGGACGACCACCAGGTAGCGCAGCAGCAGCAGCAGGAGGCGGTGGCCGCTCCGCCTCGCCATCTTCCCGGGGGCGGGCTGGCAGCTCTTCCGAGCCCGAGGGTCCCGGCGACGCGAGCGCTGGCGGCCAGGCCGGGGCCCCTGAACTTCTGGGGCGGGAGAGGAGGAGAGACGCGTGCACGGGAGGGGAGGGGAGAGGAGGGGAAGGGCGGACCCTGATGGGGAGTCAGTTTCCCCCTGCCTGGGGCGCCTGCCCAGCTGGCTGCCGAGAGGCGGGTCCTCCCTGGCCCCGGGCTGGGGGATCTGGCTGTGGGTTTTGGCGGGGAGAAAGGGGTAAGAGCCTCGGGACGTGGAAGCCGGACAAGGTGCCGGCGGCGTCCTAATGAGGGCCAGAAGGATGAGAGGGGCGGAAGGGCAGTCCTGGCGGGGCTTCCCCCACCCCCTGGCCGCGGGATTGATCGGCTTTGTGTCTGGTGGGGCGCGGGGCTGCCAGCTGTCCCCAGGGCGAGGAGCTGGGGGCGGGCGGAGCGCGGGCCCGGGGCTGGGGTGGGGGTGGGGTGTGTAGAGGGGGAGAAGGCGACCCTGGAGGGTGTAGGGAACTCTGCCCGCCTTGCACCAACTCCTCTTTCTTTCCTGGCACAAAACTTCTTTTGGGGTTGTCGGCCTAGGGGTGGAGATTTGGGGAAAATTTCTCTCCAACGGGGGCCAAGCTGCGGGGGAGGCGCTCCGGGGAATGGGGTTCTCCGGCTCCGCCTGGAACACCAGAGAAAAGAAAGACCTCAAGACTTGAGCTGGAAGGCATGTCTCAGGTTTTGGCACTAGCTTTGGCCCTTTTCGGGGTAAGCTTTTTGTTCCTTGCAGAGTTAAGGTGTGTTCTGTGTTCTTTGCTTTTCTCGTGTCAAGAGTTGGAAGTTCATCTAACGGTGTAAAATATTTATCATGTTTCTCTTCAGTTACATAACTGCTGCCTGTGGAGTTTTCCACATGTTAAAACTCTACAGCTGCCCTTTGTCAGGTTTATTTTTGGTCTACCCTGCTTTTAAAAGGGAAACCCGTTATGACTGTTCTGATGCGTGGTTTAAATTTGACGGGCACTTCCACTGCACACGCTAAAAAGGCTAAATAGGCAGTTTTTATGTTTGTTCCTAGCGATCAAAGTGTCTGGTGCATTCAAGAGTATTGACAAGTCTGAAGAAAGAGCATTCTCAAGAGAAGAAATTGTAACACATCTTTTTTGTTTGTTTGTTTGTTTGTTTTAAAGGTTGAGTAATGGATAAAGTTCTGTGTAGAAGAAAGTCGACTTAGTGGCTTGCAGGGGAGAACTTAGCTAGCTCAGTGGACAAAAACCAGAGTTTAGAGGCGCAGAACTGGAAGGAATGAGGCATCCTGCTGTTTCCTTGGTGAAGGTGATGGAAGGTTAGTGACTTTGGCAGGGAGTGGACCTTTTAACGAAAGTCAAAATGGCAAAAATGTTAGTTCGTGCTCCTGTCAAGCAAGGAGAAGGGACAACAGGTTTCAGTCAGTTTGGTTTTTTCTGGGCACTAAGAAGATTCAAGCCTTCATAAGAAAAGTTGGTAACATTCTCTTTTCTCATTCTTGACACAACTATATGTCTCCTTTACTTTTCCCTATAGCGACACACCCAAAAGACAAGCTTTTTAAAAATTTATAATTCTGTGACATGCTATGTCAATAATTGATTCACTCAGTTTCTTTCGTGTCAGCCCATCCGGGCATTTGTCAAATGGAAACAATGAGTAGGATGATGGTGGGCAAAGTCTTAGCTGCTAATGAGCTCGCAGTCTTGAGGAGAGAGAGTGATCCATCTAGAAAGACCTCTAATGCCACATGACAAAGGTCACATGAGTATAGAAAATAATAACAGCTACTTTTTATTGAGTGCCTCCTCGGTGATGAACTCTGAATAGTATAATAGCTAATCAACTCAACTCTGTAATACAGATAGTGTAACCATGCTGAGTCAAAAGTTCAGTAAATGTGGTGCCCCCTGGAGGGGTTTGCTGATGAGAATGAATAGCCCCAGGGAAAATGCTAAGTTTGCATTTTGGGGGGGTGGAGAGTCTGATGAGATATAAAAGGGACTGAAGGAGAAGGGGAATTCTGTTGTCATGTTGTAGAAAAAGAAGAAGCCGTTGCCATGCTGAAGAAGTAGAGGAAGCAGTAGCCATGATGTAGGAAAAGAAGAAGTAGTTGCCATGCTGAAGAAGTAGAGGAAGCAGTCACCATATGTAGGAAAAGAAGCGGCTGGAAATGTAGCCGCCGAGATTGAGAGTTTGGAAATCAGACTCCAGAGGTTTTTGAGCCCCCAGGATATGAAGTTTCAGATTGAGCATTTTTGGAATCGTTAGTGACTTTGGGACCAGAAACTTTGGAGGCTTTGCAAGCAGCCGAGCGATGGAAACTGATCCCAGTTTTGTCTTTACTGCAGCCGAAGGAAGAAGGCAGAGGCCTGAAGCAGGCATCTTCCTAAAATGTGCAGTCTGTTGGGCCATCTGGCAGCTGTAGTTGCTGTTTGCAGTGTTGTTGGCCTGGTGCTGTGCTGGGGCACCATGGCAGTACTGGGAGCATCTCCAGTTGTGTTCTGTGTTGTCCTCATGAGTGGCCTACACTCTGGCTGTTGCGTGTCTGCAGAAGAAGGAAGACGCCATTTTGGAAACGTGACCTATTGTTTGGAAGAGGAGCTCCACATGAGCAGTGGCGGGAAGACACCACCTTTGTTACTTTTCTGGGACTTAAAGGACTGGACATTGCTTTAAGTAAGGTAAATGGCCATATGTTGACTTTAGTAAGTCTTTGCTTTTCCCTGTTTGTTAAATAAATCCCATTGTTATTGTTCCCTAAGTCTGAGTAGTCGTACAATTGTGCGCAGGTGCAGAACCAAGATAGTGACCAGTAAGCAATAGGGGCACTGCCTTTGGCCAAACTTTGAAGCCCCATTTGCCCACTATCAGTAGGAAATGTCATTCCCACTTTACATATGAGAAAGTTAAGCTGGGAGATGCTGAATGGCTTGTTCAAGGTCAAGGAAAAGGGATGTTCCTCTGTTGGGATGTAGGGGCAATGTTTCCTCTATATTAGGCATTGAAAATTAGTCAAATTTTGAAAGAAAGGAAGGACATTCTAGGTAGAGCAAAATATGGTGTCAAAAGCTGGAAGATTTAAAAAGTATAGCTTATTTAGGAAAAGTAAGATTCTATAGTGCTAGAGTACATGTGGAATTCAGGCAGGGGAGGTGACAAACTGAAAGAGTGTCATTCAATATCATGGTGCCTAGCCTCATCCTGTGGGTAAGAGCTTTTTGAAAGCACTAGGATAGGATATTTAAAAATCCATATTTTAGAACTATGTTGTCCAATAGTGTAAATTTTTATACTCTGGTTTCTCTTCAGCTCGTATAAATCTCTCCTTTTACCAATATGGTAGGCTTTAGAGCCAGGTGGCTACTGTACTTCAAATGAATTAAATCTAAAACTCACACTAGTCACATTTAAATTTCTCAGTAGCCACATGGGGTAATGGCTACCCCATTGAACAACACAAATAGAGAACACTTCCATCACTGTAGAAAGCGTTAAAGGACACGGGTCCCGTAGAATGATGATTTATGTAGAAATGTTGAGAGTGGATTAGAGAATGAGAATGCTAGACAAGTCTTGAAACTATTACAATGTTCCGAGAAAAAAAGGTCTGAAGTAAAAACAATGGTGGTGCAGAGATAATTGAAAAAACAGATTCAAATGATATTTCACAAACCTGGTTAGCAGGTTTATATGGGTGAGGGAAGGAGAAGGTATAGGTGAGATGCTTAGCCTGAGTGGATGTTTGAGGTGGTTGTACAAAGCACAATGAACTGAGTAAGCAGACGTAGTTCCAGGAGGCTGGGCATGAGTTGAATGAGAGTTGTCCAGATGAGTGTTGGGGTGTAGGGGCAATATTTTCTCTATATTAGGCATTGAAAATTAGTCAAAATTTTTTGTGTTTTTAAAGATTTATTTATTTTTGCATACAAGCTGGGGTGCAGGCCAGAGGTGTGGGGTGGTGAGAGGGTTCACCAGAGACAGAGGAGGGAGCAGAACAGGCAGATCAGAAATACTCTGCTGAGAGGAGCAGCAGGGGAGGCAGGAGAGGTCTGCCGGCCGCGTGGGAATCACCCCGGTGGGGCATTGTGAACTCGCGCCCCAGCTGCTGACAGCTCCACAGCGCTGCGCTTAATACATTGTGCCACCAAGGAGGCCCCCAAAAATTAGTCAAATTTTGAAAGAAAAGAAGGGCATTTTAGGTAGAGCAAAATGGCGGGTCAGAAGCTGAAAGATTTAAAAAGTATCAGCAAAAAAAAAAAAATCAGAAAACTGTTAGAAAGCTTGGGCTCAAGCTCAGGAAACTCTCAGAATCCACTAAAGAAATAAGTCTTTTTCTTTATCATCAGCATTGGAACAGAGATCACCAAGATTGTTACCGCCCAGAAAAAAAAAGTGGCACAAGCCTGTTGTTAAATCTGTGTCCTTTCTTGCTTGACTGGAGCATGAACTAACAATTTTGCCACTTTGACTTCCCTTTTAGGGTCCACTGGGTCGCTGTCCCTCTCCCTGCCAAGGTCCTAAGCTTCCATCACTGTCACCAAGGAAACAGCAGGGATGCCTCATTCCTTCCAGTTCTTTCTGCACATCTAAACTCTGGTTTTTGTCCACTGAGCTAGCTAAGTTTTCCCATGTACACCGCTGAATTGACTTCCTTCCACACAGAACTTTATCCATTACTCAACCTTGTTTTTTTTTTTTTTTAAAGATTTATTTATTTATGCAAACAAGCTGGAGTATAGGCTAGAGGTGTGGGGTGGTAAGAGGACCCACCAGAGACAGAGTGGGGAGCAGAACAGGCAGATCGAATGAAATACACTGCTGAGGGGAGCAGCGGGCGAGACAGGAGAGGTCTGCTGCACCATGTGGGAAGCTCCCTGGCAGGGGATCCAGCTTATGCTGCAGTGGCTCTGTATAGCTTCATAGTGCTGTGCTTAACCCATTGGTTAAGCACAGGGAGGCCCTCAACCTTGCTTTTTTGAAGCAATGAAGTATATAATAATTTCTTCTCTTGAGAATTTTTTTTCTCAGATCTGTCAATACTCTTGAATGCACCAGACATTCGTGATTGCTAGGAATAATTATAATATATATACAGAATATACACTAAGAGTGGGTGATTATGATGTGTCAATGTGAGTTTGTCATGTCGAAAAATGTTTCCCTCCTTGTTGATAGCAGGGGAGGCAAGGCATGTGTAAGGTTAGGAAGTACATGGGAAATCTCTGTACCTTTTGTCTAATTTTGTTGTCACTGAAAATGCTCTCTCACCCACTCCCCACACATCTGGCCTACACCCCAGCTCTTATATGCATAAGTAAATAAATCTAAAAAAAAAAAAGAAACAAAGTCTGATGACAACATTTAAACAAACTGAAAAACTACCTGGAGAAAGAACACTCAAAGGGACAGACAAAAAAGTAAGAGAGCAAAGAGGAGAGAAAGTAAGACTTCAAAAACATTGCTAAAAAAAATGTACAGCACTCTATGCTCAATTAAGTATGAAACACACATAAGATGAAAACAAATAATGAAATGGTCGCCAATAGGGCATCAGGTGAAAGGACCAGCGATAGTGCTGCTTCATTACTGAGTGAATGAGCATTGCTCTCATTTTTTTTAATATTTATTTTATAGAAGAACTGGGGTGCAGGCCAGAGGTGCGGGGAGTGAGAGGACTCACCAGAGACAGAGTGGGGAGCAGACCAGGCGGGTCTACTGAAATGCACTGCTGAGGGGAGCAGGGGGTTAGACAGGAGAGGTCTGTTGCCCCCTATGTGGGTCAGCTCTCTGGCTGGGATGGAACTCAAGCCTAGTGGTGATATTGCTGAGACTTAAGCCCTAGGCCACCAGAGGCTCTGGTTTCATTATTATTCCATTTGTAAGAATCCTTACTAGGGAGCAATGGGGCAACTTGTAGGGTGGTATGGGGAAGGAAATGCCAGAGTCCCTCTAAATTCAGTCCCAGTCTCCACAATCCTACCGGCTCTCTACACCCCAGCCTGAGACAGTCACTCTCACTCTGACACCATCAGCAGTTTTGTCAGATAAACATAACTGAGGACTTGGTGTTTTAGGACAACTTACCGTTTTTCATTCTTTCCACCCACTCCAATTCTGAATTTGGAGTAATGTTGAGGAGGTGTCGAGGCACATTTCCTAAAACAAAGAGAAGGAAGGGGCTGGGTTTAAATTGAGTGATTTCTCACAAGCTCTCAGATCCAGTATTTCTGTGTTGGATGGGTTATTTTTCCTCATGGGTGTGGAGAAGGTGGTGGAAAGTGTGCCCACACTCTGCAATTTAGAGAGAAGAGGGGAAAAAGTCTTCCATTTCCTGTACCACACAAATACCCAAGTGCCTCTCATAAAAATTTTAAATTGTTATGGATAGAATTTAAGGCTTTTAACTTGTGGGATCCCTGTTACTTATTCCTCCTCCTCGTTGTCTCCTCAGATATTTCTGGAAGAAGCCTGATTCAACATTGTATTCTGATGGGCCCATAAGCTCACTCATAGCTTGCTCAAACCAACCCTTCCCAGCCAAATAAACCTCTTCAGGGAGGTCTGCAGTTTCTCAAGGAGATAGTCTTTGTTACTCACCCAAAGGGACAGCTTTCTTCATGGACATAACAATGCAGTACTCAAAACTTACTTCAAGAAGAAAAATATAGATGGAATGAGGTAGACGATTGTGGGTGCCTTGGGATTGGTGTAATGTAGCAACATACACCTGAGGAGGTGGGGTCCCATATACCTGCATTATGCATACACCATGTTGTAAACCAGTGTTACCTCAAAAAAAAAAACAATTAAAAACAAAGCAAAGAAAAAATTCACTAGCCTCTCCTGTTTCTAATCACTACAGGTAGGAACATGTGTTCATGTTCTCTGCTCCTAAATTTCTTACCATCACTAAGATGATTCTGCCTGTCAATTAGCGGGATTCTCCAGCTATCAGTAATTGGTTATTAGTATTTTCTTTTTTAAAAGCAATTTAGGGGCCTCCCTGGTTGCTCAAGGGGTTAAGTCTCAGCACTATGAAGCTATTGGCAGCTGCTGCAGCGCGAGTTCTATCCCGGGCCAGGGAGATTCCCACATGGCAGAGCAGACCTCTCCTGTCTCTCCCGCTGCTCCCCTCAGCAGTGTTTTTCAGTAGATCTGCCTGTTCTGCTCCCCACTCTGTCTCTGGTGAATCCTCTCACGCCCCCACCCCCCCCATGAGCTCCCCACACCTCTGGCCTGCACCCCAGTTCTTGTATGCATAAATAAATAGAAAATAAATGTTAAAAAAAGCAATTTATTATATACTCAATGATTGATTTCTTTATTGAATGATAATTAGCAGTTTCATGGGCAATTAGGTAATATGAAAATGATTTTTTAATGGGATTTCCTGCAGGGAGGAATTAGAGTTCAGCAAACATTAGATTCAAACAAAAGGTGGACAGACATCTAATCTATAAGCATGAAGTCATAGCAGTAAAAACTTGGGGAGAAATTGAGAGATCATTTCCAATTCCACCCCCTCTGACATGTGCCTCCCTTCCAGCCCCACCCCATTTCACAGTTAAGGATGATGAGCCTTAAAGTGGTGAAATGACTCAAGATCACACAGCAAGACAAGAGCCAGGCCTGGAATGAACACGTGTTAAGTCTTTCCTATGCAGTCCCCAAATCAGCAGGGATCCCCTTGCATTTGCCAGGAAAAGATTTGCCTTTTCGTATGTAACTTGACTCAGTTATAACTTATCTTCCCAGAAAGCTTGTGCCTGGGACAACTACACTTAATATAAGTCCATGATAAAAGATTGAGTGGGAAGGGTGTGAACACCTACTATGGGCCAAGCACTGTGTTCATTGTCGGGGGCACAGTTACGTGCAGTAACTGCCAATGTCTTACCTCATGGAGTTGTCGATGAAGAGGGACATCAGCCAGGCCAAGCAAGCAGGCATGCCAGGGGGGGCTGTTCTTTAAGAGTCTGCCTAGTTGGGGGGCCAGGGGAGGATTCTCTGAGGGAGTGTCACCGAGGATGAAATCCAAAAGAAGTATGGGAAGACAGAGGACAGTCTATGACCTGAGCACCAATGACTTTGTGACAAGCACTAGAGAATGAGAGTTGGCCAGTGAGGGAGGAGCCCAAAAGTTGAGAGAGTAATTGATGGAGACCATGGGGTGTCTCTCCCTAAAACCTTCGATGGCTCCCAGCACCTTTTAGAATAAAAGTAGAATATACAATAGCATCCCTTCCTTTCTCTCATCAGTCTCCCACAGAGCTTTTGCCTACACTGTTACTCTTCGCACTTTGATTTTCGTTCTTTGTTTTCTTTATTGTTATCTAATATTTATCAAATATTTGCCATGTATTAGGCACCGGGGTAGGCACTTTTAATGTTACCTAATTTAACTCTCCTAACAATCATCTTAAATAAGGAAACCTATTATCTGCATTTTATAAGTGAGGTCACTGGGACAGAGATTAAGATACAATGCATTGTGGTGGTAAACTGAGGTTTGGAACAGCACCTGGCTGGCTCCGGACTCAATGACTTAACCTAGCATGCACTGCTCTTGCTCTGCCTCCATTTCATCTGGCCAAGGGGGAATTATGTTGCTGTCTCTGCTCAACTGTCATTTCCTTAGGGACCTTCCCTGTGTTTCTCATTGGACCAAACTCCACTACTGCAAGCTCTCTTTACCCCCTTGCCCTCTGGCATCTCTACTGGGATTTCACACTCAGTTGATGACAGTTACCAGCAGTAAAACATAGACTTTATGAAGACAAGGTCCATCTAATTTTTGACTCATTATTATCTTTTTTCCCAAAGTGTGTAAGTTATTAAATGTTCAGTAAATATTTGGCTACTGGATGAATATATAGGTCCATGTGTTGTTGACAGGAGTATGATTGCACTCTAAGTTTTTTTGACCTAATAACTTAGTTCAGGCTGTTGGAACCATAAAGAACCAAAGATTTGACAGCTTATAAACAACAGAAATTTCTTTCTCACAATTCTGGAGGCTAGAAGTCAGGCTCTGGATACCAGTATGGTTGGATTGCTATAAGGTGTCTCTTCCAACTTGTTGACAGCCAACTTCTTATAGTGGCCTCACATGGTAGAAAGAGCCAGCTAACTCTCTGATCTCTTGTAAGGGCACAAATTGCATCCTTCAGGGCTCCATTCTCATTATGCTATCACCTCCCAAGTCAATACACATTACATTGGAATTAGGGTTTCAACATATGAATTTGGAAGGGACACGAACATTGAGTCCATAACCACTTTTTAAAGCCAATAGTACTTTTAAGCTTTGATGTCTCTATGTACTAATCTCATACTAAATGTTGTACTTTCATTATTTCCTTTGATTATATATATAACTATGGGTTGGAGTGAAGTCCAATAAATTGCCCCCAAGATACCTTACAAATCAATGGCAGAATAAGACATGATTCCAGGTCTGTCTCTATCAAAACCTCTACCCTATAGCACTTCAGTCTGATCTCTACTTCTAGAACCATCTTTCCCTGTTGCTCAGTCTACGGTAACCTCAGTCTTGATGGCACCAGTGTGTTTTATATAATGCCTACTCAACAGACCCACATTTTCTTAATGTTTAGATTGTTTGCTTTTTTAATATTATGTCATTTGAGGCAAACCTTCGATTTTTGTAAGCTCTTCTGATTATTTTCCTCAGAGTAGTTGCTCCTTAAAGAAATGAAGCAGTTTTTAAAGTTTTTGATTCATATGTTCGAATTGTTAATAGTAATAGTTGGTTTTTTGTAGTAGCTTCTATTGCTTGCCTACTTGCCAAGAAAGTACATTTGCCACTGTGCCAACAAAGAAAAACATGACTTAGAAATAGTATTTGCATTTTGGTTAGTTTGCTCTGCAGCACAGAGCAAAAAGAGAATTCACTGTGGCCTTTTTCCTTGGGTCTAGTCCTCAAAGTATTCTTTTGTAAGTGCTCCAACTTCAGGCAGATAAACAGGAGTGCGTGCACAAAAACAGGCTGCTCATGATTTATTTGGTGATTGCTGTGTGTCTGGAGCACATTTTTCACGTATTTGTATAAACCTTTCATTTTAGGCATACTCAAAATCTTTCTTTTTTTTTGAGCAGAAGTTTATTTAGACAACAATCTGCTTGTCTTGAAGGGGAACCTATCTTGAATTCACTTTGTTTAGAATAAATTATCCCCATGAGAGGCAGATTGCCTTACAGAGAAGAGCTATGTACAAAATAGTTATAAAATGGTTTTTGGTTTTACAATGCTTCATAAAAAACATTAGAATTCTCATATCCAAAGAGATATGCAAGAATTTCTGTTGGTTCTTGTTAAGAGAAAAATAACTCACTGGAATAAAAGAGAAGAGCACACCATTCGTGGAGAGAGGCAATATTTTTAGAGAACCGAAGTTCTCTTCCAATCCCATCTCCGGTTGATGTTGATCAAAACATACTATTGACCATTTAATTTTTAAAAATGCAATATGGGGGCCTCCCTGGTGGCGCAGTGGTTAAGCGCTGTGCTGTGGAGCTGTCGGCAGTAGGGACGTGAGTTCGACGCCCAGCCAGCGAGATTCCCACATGGTGCGGCAGACCTCCCCTGCCTCCCCACTCTGTCTCTGGTGAACCCTCTCGCCGCCCCACACCTCTGGCCTGTACCCCAGCTTGTATGCATAAATAAATAAATCTTTAAAAAAATGCAATGCACTTGGACACACACATCAGTTACGTTACGTGCAATAAGGAGATGGGGAAGGGGAGAATGTAAGCATAGAGAAAACTTTCCTGTAGAGACAGGATGTGGTGGAACCAAATTGTAGTTTTGTGGTTGAGCTATCTTGCTGACTGGAGGAGCAGAGTTCAGGGGAACAGCAGGGTTCCTCTTTTGGAGCAGACACCCCATCTGCTGCTGGGACACTTTATGGTATCTTCATCCTCCAGTTCCAACTGGGCAGATGTCTCACTGATTGGGGGAGCATTGAATTGTACTGGGGTGGTCCCTGGAGAAAGGGGAGGATCCGGGTTCCCTGCCTCACCTGAAGGAAAGCTGTAGCTGGGCAGGGAGGAGAAGCTAGAGCAGACAGAAGGAAGGAGATAAAGGAGAGGACTTGGGAGAGGCACATGGAGCAGAGAGACGTGTGAAAAAGCTGCACTTGCTTTTCAGCTTTGGGCTTTCCAAAGGACGTGGGGGACATGGAAGGAGACACTTGAAAGAGACAGAGCTGAGTGTGAGAGACCGTGGGGAGGCTGATAATGGCAGCCTTTATCTTGACTTGTATTTTAACTTTGCTCTTTTCCTTCCAGACTTGTCTGGCCCCTTCTGCCTTTTCCTACAGGTCCCTAGCAGAGGGTGCCTTAGACTTGTGGCAGGCTTTGGGGTCTCATATTGGACCCCCATGGGTCTCATATTGACTGGACATTTACTCACAAGGGGATGGGTAACTTTGGGTGTTTGATTAGAAACCATTTTAACCATATTCTTTCTCTCCTCTGTCTTGCACACTAATTGTTTTAAAGTTACTTTTTATTATGCACTAGAGTTTTATTTTGATGTGGCAGAACTTGTTTAGAAGAGGCAGGTTTGGGGGTCCCGGTGCCCTTCACCTTGCCCTGTAACAAAATCAGAATGTATTTGCCTCATTGACAAACCCTGCATTCATAGTGGTCTTTCCTTTGTCTACTAAGTTGTGTGTACCCCTTAATCTTAATACCAGAGAACCATCCTGAGCTGCCACCTTCAAATGAATAATATTGAGGTTCTCAGTCTGACTTCTTGCCTGGACTCCTCCTTGCCCATGGAAGCACCAAAGTCTCTGCAGCTACTGCCTCACAATAGCGGTCCCAGATTGGCACTAAACAAAGCATATGACCTTATTCCTACATCACCTTGTAATGCAGATGACATTCTACACCTCAAATAACTTTTCTTACTAGCATCTCAACCCTATCCTCTCCTCTTAAAGATATTTGAAATGGGGTTAGAACACCAATAAGTGGATCTACTTGTCATAGCAAATTTGGACGGGCTGGACAAGGAACAGAATGTGTTTTTACTCCCAAGATTTGGAAATGCTGCTGTGTTCTTGGATCTGTCCCCTTTTAACCAGGTGGATAGTTTTAGTCTCTCCAGAATGCTCTTTTTTGGCCTTTACAAAAAGTAACTGACTGGAAGAACAGCAGATTAACATGTAGCTTCCCAGCTGATAACATGGTGACAACATCCTGTCCACTATACAAGCCAAGATTTACATTTCTCTGGAAAAGTCGAGAAAGGGCACATTTTTTTTCATAAGATGCCCTTCAAACTCTCACTGTCTCACTCCTTTATAAAGTTTGCCTGGAGATTTGCAGATGTGAGTGCCCCCAGTAACTGGATCCATTTTCAAAAATAATTTTTTTTTCCTAAAAATCTAACATGAAGAAGGCCAGGCTGTTGATTTCCTGAAGTGCCAAGGGTCATCTCAGAGATAAAACTGCAAATGCTCCTCTGCTGGCTGGGGGCAGAGAACACCCCGCAGAGACAGCAGAGCTTTGAAAATGCCCCATGGACTCATGTGAGTCCACAGGCAGGATGCAGGATCACAGCCCGCGGGGGAAGTGGCTTTCCTGGCCACTACTTCTGAGGACAAGGACTAAACATCCTGGAGGCCCGAAAACCGAATGTGGAGAGAGCCCGCCATTCCAGAAACAACGTGTCTCCCTAGAGACACTCTTAAATAAGCTACTCAACGTGTCTATTCAGAAAACACAACTGAGGTATGTGAGGATAAAAGACATTTCTAACTCTAAAACCAGAATTATCTTATATTTGAATCTTTAAACTCAGAAGCAAAGAATAAGCCAGTATTTCCACAGCAATATTATATTGTATTAATACTGAAAAGTTGTCAAAATGGTAAGCAACCTATACTCAACCACTATAGGTGTGTGCGCGCACACACACACACACACACACACACACACTGTTTATAGCATATTTAATTTTATCTTAGTAAGCAGATAAGGCAGGTGTGTTGGTGGTTTGGTGGAGGGAAAAAATTTATCCTTGTAGATTAAGAATATCAGAATAGGGGCTTCCTTGGTGGCACAACGGGTTACGTCTCAGCAGCTATCAGCAGCCACTGCAGCACCAGTTCGATCCCCAGACAGGGAGAATCCCACATGGCACAGCAGATCTCTCCTGTCTCACCTGCTGCCCCCCTCAGCAGTGTATTTCAGTCCCTCTGCCTGTTCTGCTCCCCACTCTGTCTCTGGTGAATCCTCTCACCTCCCACACCTGTGGCTATACCCCAGCTCTTGTATGCATAAATAAATAAATATTTTTTAAAAAGACTATCAGAATAGATCTGCCTGATCTGCTCCCCACTCTGTCTCTGGTGAACCCTCCCGCCGCCCCACACCTCTGGTCTGCACCCCAGCTTGTATGTGTACATAAATAAATCTTCAAAAAAAATTAAAAAAAAAGACTATCGGAATAGACAGGGATCTGGTGAGGGAGGAGAAAGCTGTCTTTGGAGAGGTAATTGAAGCAGGTATGAAAGCCCATGTTTCTTTCTTTCTCTCTTCTGGTTTTTCTCTTATCACCAGTCTTTTCTCTTTTTACACTCCCTTCCCTTCTCTCTGTATTCAAAAGTTCCAACAATTAGCCTGAGGTTCTTAATTAAGAAAAAGCCACTGGCTTTTAGTCACAGATTTCCACAGCAATTTTGAATGATGGGGACTTTGGCTTTTGGCTTAACTTGTACTGACTTCGCCAGAAGTGTAGAATGAAAGGGAGTTTTGCTTGCTGCTGTCAGGAACCTTTTGTAAACATCAAAAAAGTACAGTTTCAGTTGGTTCTTGGATCATTTCTAAAAGGTCCAAGTTCTTTCCCTTGTTCATCTGTAGTAGGAGAAAAAGTGATGGGAATGATAATGGAAGCTTTGTGCTGCTGAAAATCTCTTCAGTTTTTTTTTTTAAAGATTTATTAATTTATGCATACAAAAGCTGGGTGTAGGCGAGAGGTGTGTGGGTGTGTGTGTGAGAGGATTCACCAGAGACAGAGTGGAGAGCAGAACAGGCAGATTGACTGACATACACTGCTGAGGGGAGCAGTGGGCGAGACAGGAGAGGACTGCTGCACCATGTGGGAAGCTCCCTGGCCAGGGATGGAACTTGTGCTGCAGTGGCTGCGGATAGCTTGATAGTGCTGAGACTTAACCCATTGTGCCACCAGGGAGGCCCAAATCTCTTCAGTTTTAATCTCAAAAGTTTTAGTTAAGTATAAGTCACTTTTTGTGTAAGAAAATGTCATTTTTAAAAAAAGATACTCACTGAAAAATTAGGGATAGAATGTCATAATATCTATGATTAATATGAAAAGACTTCAGACATATGGAAAAGAAGCAAAATGTGGCAATTTGTAGCTCAGGGGGTGGGTGTCTGTCATTCCTTACACCAGTTTTTCTTCTTTTCTTTATGGTTGAACTGTTTCGCATGTATTTCATGTACATTTTAAAATTGCATACACAGAACCAAAAAAGGTAATGAAAAAGTTAATCTGATCTTTGTAAGTAAGAAACCAAAAAAGTGTACTGAATTAATATGGTACCCACCCGCCCTCCATGCTCACTTGCTGGTTCTTCAAATTAGTAAAACAGATGAAATCTCTTTGTTATGTTACTTGCTCCACTTACTCACCAAGATCCAAGAGAAAGATCACTATCAAAACAAGTTTAATTTTACAGAGGTCTTGACCGAGAGTTGGAAGGCCGAATCACTGGGGAGAAAAACTGAAACTTCTTTCTATTGTTTTTATCTGTAGCTCCAACTAATTGGAATCACTCTCCTTTTGGCAAGAAAAGAACAAAGGAAACCAGGAGAAGAGGGGCCAGACAGCCAGGGAAGATGTCCTGGTGATTTTCACTTGCTGAGAGTAAATAAAATTAACCTTTCTCAAACAAACAAAATATACCCAGTTCTAAGTTTAAAAAACAATATTGTGACTTTTAAAGACGCGATTTGGTATACGCATCAGGAGGAAGGGGTGGGGACTTAAAAAAAAAAAGGCTTTAAGGCCTGCGTATATTTTCCTTTGAACTTTGTCTTAATATATCCCAACAGGGCAGAGAATTGTACTGTAAACCAGTACTTCTCAGTCTGCGCGGGTATCTGAATCCTCAGAGGCGCTTGTTAAAAATGCAGATTCTGGGGCCTCCCTGGCGGCGCAGCGGTTGAGCACTGCGCTTTGGAGCTGTCGCCAGCGCGCTATGCGAGTTCGAAGCCAGGTCGGGGAGAATCCCACAAGGTGCAGCAGACCTCTCCTGCCTCGCCCGCTGCTCCCCTCAGCAGTGTATTTCTGATCTGCCTGTTCTGCTCCCCACTCTATCTCTGGTGAACCCTCTCGCCGCCCCACGCCTCTGGCCTGTACCCGAGCTTGAAAAAAAGAAAAAAAAATGCAGATTCTGAGTCAGTAGGAATGAGGGGAGCTGAGAACCTGTTTCTTACAAGCTCCCAGCTCCTCCCACCACACTGAAAGCCAGGTGATGTTCAGATGTAACTTAACTGCTACTGAAAATAACAGCTGCAGGCAGAGTAGCATTTGAGGATGGTAGCTTATCCTATACTCTCTAGCTTATCCTACATTTTCTTGGCATAGAAGATCTAAATATCCTAGGCCATGAATTCTCAGCAATATTGACCCCAAGGGAGAGGGAGTTATTTTGTTGGGGGTGAAAGAAAAAGTCTTAAGCAGATATACTGCGTTGTCGGTGGTATTTAAATATCGTGGGAGCCATTAGGAAAATGTTTTATAATGCTAGTTGGGGAAGGTAAATGAGATAAAGCTTGAGGACCACTGCTTTAAACTATTATATAATCTTGTAAAACCAGAGCAAGTTAAAAATAGCCAGCCAACCAGTTTATAAATTAAAAACTGAATTACCGATATTTGTAATTTCTGCTATACCACTACCTAGATTCTCAAAAGCTCCCTGAAGAACATGATGGAAATTTTCAAGTCTGAGGGCACTGGATTAAATATTGTAGATTGCAAAGGAAATGGATGAGAGCAAAATGGATATCCAGCAAAAGTGCTCTGACATCAACAGGAAAATTAACCTAAGCTGAACAAAAAACAATCAGATTATAAATAAGTGAAAAGTTTAAAATTGGAATTGCAAATATATTTCCCCTTTCAATGTCGTAAATGTTCACTGTCCTCTATTGTATTTATTTCATCTCATAATCAGTTTTATGTGGTTATTTTTCGAAGAATGAAAGAGTTCCTTTAGTTGATTCAGAACATTTTAAAATTAAAAATATGGGCCTCCCTGGTGGCGCAGCGGTTAAGCGCTGCGCTGTGGAGCTGTCAGCAGCAGCGATGCGAGTTCGACGCCCAGCCTAGCCGGGGAGAATCCCACATGGTGCAGCAGACCTCTCCTGCCTCGCCCGCTACTCTCCTAGCAGTGTATTTCTGATTTACCTGTTCTGCTCCCCACTCTGTCTCTGGTGAAGCCTCTCGCCGCCCCACACCTCTGGCCTGTACCCCAGCTGTATGTATAAATAAATAAACCTTTAAAAAAATAAATAAAATTAAAAATATAGTTTCATTTGCCTATCGGCATGCAGGAACCATCTCCCCAGCAGGGACAGTACTGCCCATGGATGACCCAGCAAAGCTACCAGCTGCCATCGTGATGTGAAGTAAACTGAAAAACCATCCAAGGGCCTCCCTGGTGGCATTTGCAGGCATGGCAGAAATTTAAAAAATGGTCGTATAACATTTGTTGGTGTGAATGCCAAGGTCTCCTTCCCCACATCGCATGCAGTGTCCTGCTGCCAACAGTTATCAAAATACTCCTCCAGTTGTCACAGGGGAAGTGCTCAGGGAGTTATTATCCCTTACCCCTATATTTCATTGCCTCTGCAATTTCTTCTTGGAGATTTATTTGAATAATCTGAATCTGGGTCTATGGCCATACCACCCTGAATTCTTCGGATCTTGTCTGAATAACCTGAATCTGGAACATTTGGGGATTAAATGTTGTTTGTGTAATGTAAAGTGATGAAAATATAATCACAGTCAAGAGGAGTCTAGAGGAAAACAAGAAGTCTAATTAGATCCACTCATTAGTTGAAGATCTACAATTGCGTGTTACAAACCTTTATAGCCAACATAAGCGCCAACACCTAGCCCTCCGAATAAAAGATTGATTAGAAGTTGAAATTATTGGCTCTGAGTTACCATCTTCTGCAATGTCTCCAACAGGCAAATGCCAGACTAGGTGGAAAATTTCTTGAATTTGAAACGGGAAATGTATTTCTTGGAAAGAAAGATGAAAGGTAGAAGATTAGAGGTTGTAATCTTGGATCTCAGCCACAGATGTAAAGATGCATGAAAGTGTAGTTTTTTACTACTATGTGAATATGTGCATCTATGTTCTGGAGCAGACCGTGGTTATGTTCTGCTTTGGTGTGCATGCTTGTGACTTAGATGCCCATTTGGGGGGCACTTAATATTTCAAAGAGTATATGTACTCTTGACCAAGCAATCCCACTACCAGGAACCTCTTCTAAAGAAACATTTATACCAGTCCACAGGTTCTAGATATATATTCTCTGCAGCAAAATATTTCAGGGATCCTAAGTGTCCATCAAGGAGAGTATGGTTTGGTCAATCATAGTCCAACATGGCCAAGATCTTAGAGTTAAGAAACAAAGAGTTGGAATCTAATCTAGACTTCTTTTCCTCATTATACTGAATTTCATTAGTCAGTGGTTGTTGGTGTTTTGGGTGATCAGGATTGATCTTGTGAGTGTTCTCCCCAGTGTAGGCTAAGATTGGATGTTTGGGAGAAGAGAGAGGGTAAGGGTCACACACGGGCGACTAGGAATTGATACGGGAAGTCAGGAGTTTAAACCAATAATACAAATTGGGGGAAAGTTTGTGCATAAGGAAGGGTGAGGGATTCTGGAGGAAAGTATTTTGTTTTGTGAGCACAGGGTTAATAAGAGTTGAGGAAGTTTCCCTGTTGGACCCAGTCAAGAGGCATAGGTCACCTTGTACACTTGCTTCTTGCCTATAAATAAAACCTGGATGAGATGAGAGTCATGTATACAACAAATTTTATGTTTCCCCAAAGGTATGGTTTTTGCAGACCTCCCTGCTCCAGATGGTGAAGATAAGAACCAGAAGACTCCAGCACCAGGAACAAAGACATTCCTGAAGCTCTTCTCCCACCCTAAACAATGCTCCATAACTTCGTCTCACCCATCCCCTCTATGAGCCAGTTCCTTTGGAAACAGTTTCCTTGTCTCCCTCTGTTGTCTCAAGGAAATGAATACTTGTCCTCTGCAAACCCCATCTTGGCAGTGTCTTCCATTCTGCCAAAACCCAGCAAGAGACCAGATCCATTGAGTTGTTACAGTTTTACCCAAATAGCATCACCTTAGTTCTCACCCCATCACCAGGAACCAGGAACCTCCACCTTAACAATCTCAAAGTGGGCTTGTGGGGAGTCTGATAGATTCTGTTGATTTGAGACAGAATGGGTTTGCAAGAGGACTGATTGTGGAGAATCTCTCCCTTTCCATGGAAGACAATCTAGGTTAGCATGTACTGGAGGAATTAGTACATCTTTGATCTTAAACAAATGGGGGGCAAATTCTTGTAGTTTTCACCACACTGTGCAGTGAGGGATTTGGCCTGGAGGCTGCAGGGTAAAGTAACTCCAGTGTTTCAGCAGCATCTTAAGGCCTTCATGCCTTTGTCAGGAGTCTTGACATTTTCCCCATGCCCTGGTGTTTCCACTGACCCCAGATGCTACCTCACATTTGCCTGGCCTGGAGCCAAATACTAGGCTTTCTGTAACTCACCTTCTCTATCTAGTAAATAGAGGGTAGGAGGAGGCAGATTAAAGGATCCTTACTATTCCTTCAATATGCGATTAAACTTACCCAACTTTCAATACTGACTGAGTCATTAGTATTTTATTTAAATTTTTTAAAGGTTTATTTTATTTACTTATGCATACAAGAACTGGGGTGTAGGCCAGAGTTAGGTGGGGGGAACGGTGAGAGGATTCACCAGAGACAGAGTGAGGAGCAGAACCGGATGATCCACTGAAAAACACTGCTGAGGGGAGCAGCGGGGGAGACAGGAGAGGTCTGCTGCGCCATGTGGGAAGCTCCCTGGCTGGGGATTGAACTCGTGCTGCAGTGGCTGCCAATTACTTCATAACCTGAAACTATAACCAGTGCTCCTCCAGGGAGGCCCCTCTTTAGTATTTAAATATGTATTATTTGGTACTTATTAATGAAGGTGAGGAACAAAACATTTGCTTTCTTAACACGATTTACACTTTTTTTTTTTTAATAAAATGAAACAAAAAACACTACTTACAAGAAAATGTGTCTTGGTACTCTGTATCTTTGGTTCTGTTTACTGTTGGGAA
This sequence comes from Scalopus aquaticus, assembly GCA_004024925.1. NCBI lineage: Eukaryota > Metazoa > Chordata > Mammalia > Eulipotyphla > Talpidae > Scalopus > Scalopus aquaticus. The sequence continues at coordinate 132,913 of PVIJ01001145.1, read as the reverse complement.
AGAATTGGTAAGACTTTTTGTGGTATGAAATACTACTCAGCTATAAAAGTATGTATTTATAATGTGTGTGTGTGTGTGTGTGTGTGTGTGTGTGTAGTATAATCCTTCATCATTTAAAAAATTATTTTCTGTCCTAAATTTGTCTCATATAAGCCCAGCTCAAGCTGAACCCATGTCCTTTTGACATTGCTGTCTGTTTTTGAGTCTATCCTTGCTCTCTGGCACAAAAAGATGTCCCAGGCTCAACTTAGATATTTACTACTGCAGATCTGATTTCTATTATTTGGGAGAGAAATGGAGGTGTGTGAGATTAAGATTCAGGGAAAGGTTGTTAAAGAAGGAGGCAAGGAAGGAAATTTAGAGTAAGGAAATATCTTGGGGAGGGAGGGTATTCCTGGCCAAAGTTCTACCTGGGGTATGTCTCTCAAACTCTCAAGTGTTCGTTTCGATTTTTGAATTTCTGAGATCAAAGCGTTAGTTTGATTTCTGAATTTCCTCTCTGGGAAAATGAAAATTATTATGCCGACTGTACAAGTAGGTTGTGATAATTAATGAACCCAGACCAACAATTGGCATCTATTCAGTATTTGTCATTATCATCAGCAACCAAGTTAATTTCTGAGAAACTTGTGACTTGCAATTCCTGCTTCCGAGGCGATCGATGATTTAAACTTGCCTAATTATGGTCAGTCTTTACTTAAATGTTGCTCTAAAATATCCGAAGACAAGTAGATACGGTGAAATGGGGACAGGCTCTAAAAAACTGGCGAAAGAAAAGTTTACAAGGGTTTTTGCCTAAAAAGCACAAGCACATCTAAAAAGCAAGCAAAGCAAAGCCACGCTCACCACGCATCAGACACCACACACGTTTTAAATTAGTACCTTAAAGGAGCGGTGGCCTGGGAAAATGTAGACTAGACTTAAGTCCAAGCTCAACCACCTCCTTGCATTTCTTACTTTAAAAGCGAAGAAAAGCGTTTTCCAGCTCAGATGTGAATGCAAAATTTGGGTCTTGGAGACGGTAGATGAGCCACCGAGGACGTAGAGTTTGTTCCTTAGCGGGTACTTCCCCCTGGTGGTGCTGCATTTCCACTGCAAGTGAAAGAGCAGAGGTGGAAAAGGCAAGTGGTTCAATCTGTAAACGTAAAGCGTTAACCAATTTTGAATAAAAGCACTTCCAGACTTCACCTATGGATGCTTAGGACAATAGTAATAACATCCTGCTATGAAAAAGGAATTAGACACTGCGCAGGGATTTTCTGCAAGGGTATTCATTCGTTCGTTCGTTCATTCATTCATCGAACACATGTCTACGAGCACCTATCACGTGAACCCATTGCAACGTGCGCTTGGGCTCACAAGGGGAAGAACGGAGCCTCCTAATTTGTAATTCCCCTTTATAGACCGCTCTAGGTAATTTGCAAAGCTCTACAGATTACAACATCCCTCCAGTGTCAACAGGACGCATTTGGAGGTGCACAATAAGACGGTCAATTTAATGGAGAGCTCGGTTGTAAGCCCACCTGAGTCCACCCTTACAAAACTAAGATAAGTTAAGATAAGCCACTAGGAAGAGATCATAGGCATAGCCATCAGGGCTGATCACAAAAGCAAGGGTGGACAGAAACCTTCCCCCTCCCGCCCCATTTTTCTCCCCATAGTTATTTTTTGCTGGATGCCCGGGCAGCACCCAGGGGGCAGGGCTCGAACCCTTGGAGAGAGGAGGGTGGTGGCGCTTGTGAGATTCAGCTCCAGCAGGCTACTGTGGCGCCCCCTTGTGGTAGCACGTCGGTGGAGCGCCGGGTCTGCAACGGAACTAGTTGTCCTTGGGAACCGCGGATGCACGCTCGGAGTTTCCGGGGAGGAGGAAGAGACGGACCTGCGCGCCGCGGTTCCTATGGCCGCGAAGGAAGCAATGGCCGTGGGGACACGGGGGCTGCGGCTTTGGCGGGCCAGTCCTGCTGGCAGGGCAGGCTGGAGTGAGTGGCAGCGGCCGTGGGGACGGGGAGGGAGACTACTTAGATTGGTGCCAAGAAGGGGCCCGGGAGGCCTCGCGGGGCCGGGGGGCGGAGGGCTGGGCTTTCAGTCCCTGCAGCTTTGGCCCCTTCTCTGCCAGTGGGTACCGATCTGGGGGCGCGACGGGTTGGGGAGACCCAGGGCGGCGCTGCAGGGACAGAGCTGGAGACACCTCACGTAAGGAGTCCACGTCCCGGTGCAAACGTTTTTTTTTTTTTTTTCTTGAGGAATATTCGTCCTTGTCCAGCCAAACCTCCTGATTTGGGGTTTGGAAAATATGCCCAACGTTTCTTGTCCTAGATATTTTTTTTTTTTTAAAGATTTATCTTTTATTTATACATACAAGCTGGGGTACAGGCCAGAGGCGTGGGGCCGCGAGAGGGCTCACCAGAGACAGAGCGGGTAGCAGAACAGGCAGATCAGAAATACACTGCTGAGGGGAGCAGCGGGCGAGGCAGGAGAGGTCTGCCACACCATGTGGGACTCTCCCCAGCCAGGCGTCGAACTTGCGTCGCCGCTGCCGACAGCTCCACAGCGCAGCACCCAACCGCTGCGCCACCGGGGAGGCCCTCTCGTCCTAGATATTGATCAGAGTTTTGGCGTGGGACTTCCAGTGTCCTGGAGCTTTCTTGTCCTCCCCAAGACCTTTTCCAAAGAGACAGCTTTGCTCACCTTCCCCGTGACTGGTTTACTTTTGACACCACTTCCTGGTGACTTCTTGTCTCTTGTTGTGAAGCATAGATTGGAATACGACAGCGGGAATTGGTGGGAAATAGCGATCTGATGGTGAAAGAGCAAAGTTGAAATAAGGACGCAGATCTGGGCTAACTGCGTTTTTGTCCTTCGGCATTTTAATTCATATTAGGAAGCGTTAGTTTGACTTCTGAGAGTATTATTACTACGCCCGCCTCCCACCCCCCGTTCTTATTATATGCGGATAGTGTTGGAGATTGGGACAGGGTCGATGTTATCCTTTTTTTTTTTCAGTCTTCATATTTAATATAATTTCCACACAGGATTTATAGCCTCATCGCCAGCTTCTCAGCTGTCACCGACTGAACTGATAGGCATGCAGAATGATCTCTTTAATAAGGAGAAAAGCAGGCAATTATCATTAACCCCCCGAACTGAGAAGATTGAAGTTAAACTCGTTGGGAAAACGGACCCTGGCACCATCTTTGTGATGAATAAAAACATTTCAACTCCTTATAGTTGTGCCATGCGTAAGTAACACATCTCGATGCAGTTTGACTATTATTGTGTAATTCGTGCAGAAGAACTGGTGCAGTGGGGATAAGTTGCTGAAGTTTCCAGAAGTCCTTTATCTAACAGCTTACTGTCTATTCACCGTGGCTTTAGCTCTTGAGGGTACTGTCTGGTCTTGCAAGTTTGGCACTTAAACGCACAGGTTGTCCTTGGGCTTAACTTGAATGTGGCTTCACTTGACACTGCAGTTTCTGGCAGATAAAGGCCAAACTCAGAGCATTGTTACTAGTTAGTGTACTTGGCCTTGTGGGCAGCTCGTTTGTAAGGAGAGAATTCCAGGGACTGCCCTGGCCTTTGATGACCAACTTTTTTGGCCGTCTTTTCTTTCTAACTCTTTATAACAAAACTTAAATGATTTATCTGTTTACCACTTACTTTGTGCTTAGTGTTTTATTTACAGCCACATGTAAATGTGGTGATTGGAAATGTGCAGTGGGTGAATGTGATTGAGGTGAAAATCTCTGTTTTGTTTATGTCTTAACAGAGATACTTGTGCCCACAACTGTGATTTGGTGTGGAAATGAAGGGAACGGGGCCTTTGTATTTTATTTTTGATCAAAATGTTTTTATAAGTAGTTTTGATGGAACTAATAATATTTAAATTTACAAAGCCCCAAATATACAGCCGCGTGTGCACTCACTTATTTATATGACTAGCTGCATTGTTCAGACTTGGAAAACTCAGAAAAGATTCCATTTACATAATTAACAAATTCAGTTAGCATATTACACCGGCCTATAGAATATATACTCTCAATGTTTTATTTATCTGACACTTAAATCAGTACTTACGGTAATTGTTTACTTATTGCTTGGCTAGTAATTGTTGATTATCTACAATATGGTATATGATGAAAGTAGAGGCGATAAGACAAAGCTCAGACCTTTATATAAGTCACATGTTGAGGTGATGCTTCTGAGCTACCCACAACCTGACCTGAGACTTGCTTGTTTATTGAGCACCTACTGTATTTTGGTCTGTTGTCAGGCACTGATACACTGATGAATGAACAGAAATAGATTTGATCCCTGCCTTTATGGAAATGACAAAGTTCTAATAATTTGGGTGCCTTAGTTTAACTACTTTTGTAAATAGCTGTGCAGTCAAAAACCTAAGTCACTTGGAGTTACATTCCAGGGTCATAGAACAGACCAGAGCTGATGGGCTTATGTGTGAATTCACACTACTAATTAAAAATTGGTAACAATAGGGTTTAACTTGAAGATTCCACAGCAGGGAAGTAAGATGGTTTGGGACTGTGACCCCCAAGCCCATGTAGAAAAAGTTTAATGTGGGTGTATATTTGTATGTTTTTAATTTTCTTCTGAGTTGTGTTTGCATATATCCAAATATATTGGTGATGTTCCTCTCTGAATATTAAAATGTGGTTCTTAGAAAATGGTTCTATTATTTAATAATTGGCAAATTAATTTGCAGCTGGGCAGCATTAATAATAAACAATTCATTGGGTGTTTGGGAGATTTTTTTGTTGGTAACAGACATATTGTGTGATATCTCATTCTCCCCCAGAAAGGGAGCTTACAGAATCTTGCCTTTATATTATTTTATTTCTAAATGTGGCACTTAAACACAGAACTTTTCACTGTGGGTTTGGTTAAATTTTGACCATCAATCTGTTGTGACTCTCTAGATTTAAGTGAGTGGTACTGTAAGAAGTCCATCCTGGCCCTCGTTGATGGCCAGCCCTGGGACATGTACAAGCCTCTGACCAAGTCCTGTGAAATTCAGTTTCTTACTTTCAAAGATTGTGATCCCGGAGAAGTGAATAAGGTATTTCTATCTCTGCATTTGTCGTTCCTCCCTCCCCCACCCCCACACCCAGTTTTTTTTTTCTTTTTATTAAGTCTGTTTTCGATGGTGCATGAAATGTGCAGATGTGGCCACAGCCAGTCGTGGTAGTGTGCTAGTCCGTGTTTTGCTTGTTGGGTTCGGCATCGTCTTAGTTCAAAAAATACCTGTGGCTTCTTGTTTCTCTGTGTTTTGGTTTGAGACCACTATATGACGTCTTTCAAATTCAGCTCTTTATTTAACTTGCATGTACTGATCACTTTTTACTGCAGTTAATTTCATTCCCGCTGCTACTGCTGGGATCCAGCCTTGGATCATCTTCTCTGGATTGTATCAGTAACTTAATTCTCTCTGCCCTTCCTGCCCCCTTTTTAAAACAGTACTAAAGCCGTCCGTCGTAGTCCTAAGAATTTTATTAAGTGACATGACACTTTCCCCTAAAGGACTCGTCTGCCTGTAACTTTTCACGTCCTGCTTATCTGACCCGCCACGGTCCTTGGGGTTTTGCTTCTGCCTGCACTTGTCTCTTCGCCCTGGATGCCCTGCAGAACTTGCCCGCTGTGGTTTGTGCTGTTATCTTCCTTGCTTTTGTTGACTTACCTTTCCTTCCGCTATCAGCATTTCTTTCCCCTCCCTATTAAAATCCTTTTTTAAAGTTCAATTAAAATGTCCTCTGCTGGGCCTCCCTGGTGGCGCAGCAGTTAAGCGCTGCGCTGTGGAGCTGTCAGCAGTGGCGACTTGAGTTCGAAGCCCAGCCAGGGATATTCCCACATGGCACAGCAGACCTCTCCTGCCTCGCCCGCTGCTCCCCTCAGCAGTGTATTTCTGATCTGCCTGTTCTGCTCCCCACTCTGTCTCTGGTGAACCCTCTCGCCGCCCCACGCCTCTGGCCTGTACAGCTTGTATGCATAAATAAATAAGTCTTTAAAAAAAAAATGTCCTTTGCTCTTTGGAACCTTCACAGTTTCTTCTTGTCAGATTCAATTCCTCTTTTCTCTAGGCCCTCACAGAATGGCAGTCTCTAGATATAATAGTTTCATTTTGCTTTGCAATTGTTAAATGTGTTGGATTTTTGAATTTGCAAAGACAGAGGCCATGTTCCTTATTGAACTTAGTCCTTGATTTACATGTAGTAGGTATTTAATAAATATTCTGTAGAATTGAAATACTTGGAAAATGATAGACTTGCTGGTAGTAATAGCTAACGTTGTGTATTATGTATTCAGTAGTGCCTTAGGTGATTTACAGGTATTAAGTCATTTAATCCTCAAATTAACATACCAAGTATGTGCTGTTATCCCCATTATCCAGATAAATAAATGGAGGCAAAAAGAGGTTCAGTGTCCTCACCAAGTGGTTTGGGAGGTGGTGGAGTCTGGATTTGAACTTAGGCATCCTGACTCTGGACTTCAGTAGACATTAAGTGCATTTAAGTAGAATAGGTGAAGAAGTGCATTTTTCTGTTGTCTTCAAGGCCTGGGTTTGTGCTGACGTTAGTGTGTGTTGCATAGTTGTGTGAATACATTCTGCTACACACAGCCGAAGGAGCTTGCCCTTGCGTGCTCAGATGTGGAGAGGAGCTTGTAAAAGTTAGGTGTCCATTAGAGGCCTGAGATGGGCTCTGGGCTCTTTATGACTCTGATGAGGTCAATGCTTGGGGTCCCAAATCAGTCTCATCGTGAATCTAAAATTGCTGGTCAAAGGACAGTTTATAGTGAGGTGCTTTGCTATAAATACTTGATTTATTAGGAAGAACTTTTTGCATGAATAACCTGAGTGGTAAGTTATGTAATGTTAGGCGTAACATAGGAATCATAACTAATTCTTAAAAGCTGACCGTTCCTTCCAAACTCATATAAACATATATACCGTATCAACATAGTATTGACATATATATTATGTTATGCAATACCTTGACATACATATTAGCATATTGTTAACATAGATTATGTTATATAATGTATGAGTGCACACAGTATATTAACATTATTTTAGTGTAAGTTTGTGGACAAGTTAACTTTATCCTAGATTCAAAGTAAAATTATTACCAGATAGTAAAACTGTCTATTGTTTGATAAACATTATGGTGTCTGATAGTTGAACAGAAGCTCCGCTGACAACAAGATGCTGGTGTGTCATTCCTTGGGGGTTTTACTGGGTACAAGTAGGTCGGACCTGATGGGTACCATAGTGAGGATGGACAGAGACTGAGAAATAATCCCTACGTTAGAAGTCAACCTGAGTATTAATACCGAACGAGTATTGTATTGTGCTAGTGTGTGTTATGTTTTCATGTGTCTTCTTTCTCCAGGCTTATTGGCGTTCTTGTGCCATGATTATGGGCTGTGTCGTGGAGAGGGCCTTCAAGGATGACTACGTGGTCAGTTTAGTCAGCGCTCCAGAAGTTCCTGGTAATGTACACACATAGATATGTACATCTGTTAGGACCACTGAATGTTTGGATACCTATTTTTGCTGTCGTGTATATTTCATTTATTTCTACTTTTATGGAATAAAACTTAACCATCATTACATGCATCCCATTTATTATGGGTCCTGAAATCCATTCTGATTAATATTGGAGGTCAATAATTAACCAAACCAGAAGAGACTGTTTCTCTTGAATGTGAATTTCGTGGAAATACACTGTCTCTGTGTTTCTTTCTTACCACTTTATGCATTGCTTCCAAATTGAGTGGTGGAGGGTGGGAATGGGAGCATAAGTGGATTTTTGAGAAAGCTGGGTCATATGGTACTTTTCACCACAAATGACTGTGACTCTGAAGAGGGACACCACTTGGGGAGATAGAAAAGTTCACACTCATTGTAATTTCTTAAAACTAGGATTTTTGCAGGAGTACATTTGTAGTTTTATGAAAGGTAGAAGTATATACACTGATCATATTTGAAAAACTCAGTGATTCCAAGAATAGAACAAAAATGAGGACATATAGAAGCTATTTTTAAAGTAATTTCAGCATTTCATGTCCATTTATCACTCGCCTACTTATGAAATACATTGTTCTTTTGGAATTTTTATAGCTAGTAACATTTGTAATTTTTAGTGATTAAAGGTTTTGCTGAGTGGAGCTATGGCAAGAAGCTGGGATAATGGCGGCAGTTTTATAATTTGTAGAGTTTGGAGAGATTACTGACCCTTCATTTCCTGGTCTACATATTCAGTGGTTGCCAATCAGTACCTTTCTCCCCTAGCAGATTTGACTTAGCTTTTTATTTTGGTTCAATTTACAGTAATTGCTGGAGCCTTCTGCTATGACATAGTTTTGGATAAGAAACTTGATGAGTGGATACCAACAAAAGTAAGTGTACTCTTTGGAAAATAGTTTTAGAATGTATGCTTTTTTTTTTTTTTCCCCTAAGATTTATTTATTTATGCATACAAAAGCTGGGGTGTAGGCCAGAGGTGTGGGGGGTGAGAGGACTCACCAGAGACAGAGTGGGGAGCTGACCCACATGGCACAGCAGACCTCGCCGGTCTCGCCTGCTGCTCCCCTCAACAGTGTATTTCAGTAGATCCACCCGTTCTGCTCCCCACTCTGTCTCTGGTGAATCCTCTCACCCCCCACATTTTTGGCCTATCCCCCAATTCTTCTATGTGAAAATAAAATGAAAATTAAAGAAACAGACAATTTGATCTTTTCTTTAGATAGTATAAGTCCTTTCTATTTCTAAGTAGTTAAGTACTTCCTCTAAGTAGTGACTTATAGTATGAAAACTTGATTTTTGTTAACATTTTTTAATACTTTTTTTTTTTTTAAGATTTATTTATACACAGAAGCTGGGGTACAGGCCAGAGGCGTGGGGCGGCGAGAGGGTTCACCAGAGACAGAGTGGGGAGCAGAACAGGCAGATCAGAAATACACTGCTGAGGGGAGCAGCGGGCGAGGCAGGAGAGGTCTGCTGCACCATGTGGGAATCTCCCCGGCTGGGCGCTGAACTCGCATCGCACAGTGCCAACAGCTCCACAGCGCAGCGCTCAACTGCTGCGCCACCAGGGAGGCCCCTTTTAATACATCTTTATTAAGTTTTTAAAATTTATTTTCATTAAATAATAATTTCTATTTGATAATTTTTATTTAAAATCTCAAAAGGATTGTTAGTGTATGTTCTTAATCATTATAATTGTGTGAAATTGACATTTTCATTAAACAGAAATTTTCAGTGTTGGATATATGTTATATTTTGGACAAGGCTAATATCCTAGTCCAACTTTCTGAATCATGTAAACCATGATTTATTTCTCCATGCTTTTACAAATTTAGTTTTACTCAGTGTAAAAATATTTTTGCATTGTATATAATTCATTAGCATTTTTTACTTGTTGCATCATAGTTTTGAAAACATTTACAAGTTCTATAATTTGAATGTAATGTTTATTGAAACTTCTTTGTAGGATTGTCTTTAATAATTATTATTAATTAGACTGATATCTTTCTTTTTAAATATTTATTTATGCATACAAGAGCTGGGGTGTAGGCCAAAGGTGTCGGATGGTGAGAGGATTCACCAGAGACAGAGTCGGGAGCAGAACAGGCAGACTGACAGAAACACACTGCTGAGGGGAGCAGCGGGTGAGGCAGGAGAGGTCTGCTGTGCCATGTGGGAAGCTTCCTGGGCAGGGATTGAACTCGTGCTGCAGTGGGTGTGGATAGCTCCATAGTGCTGAGACTTAACCCATTGCCCCACCAGGGAGGCCCCCAGAATCTTAATTATAGGTATTCAATTGTTGTGAATTAATAACTTTTTCTCCTAACAAACTTGACTTTGCTTTTTATTTTAGTTGGATTTATAATGTTGAGCATACAGTTTTATCTTATCTGGCTTATGGAAAAATGCTTTTAAATAAATTGTTATAAAAGGTTACTGTTTTCATTTTTAGGAGAACCTACGTTCCTTCACAAAAGATGCTCATACTTTAATTTATAAAGATCTTCCATTTGAAACTATGGACGTTGATGCAAAAGTGGCATTAGAAATATTTCAACATAACAAGTAAGTGTTGACTTCCTTTAAAGCATGATTTAACCTTCCAAAGTTATATGTATTGAAGAAAATTCAGCTTTTAAGAATATTTATATTTGATATATCTGACACCATTTTATTTTAGCTCTAAGATTTCTTTATCTGAGTCAGCATACTTCTGTCCAACTCATCATTTATTTCACCAAGTAAAAGCCCCACTCACTCCTCATGAGTAAATGATAATTTTCCTTGTTTTATTTCTCTGTTTCTTCCATCAGTTTTCCTCTTTATAGCAGCAGAGTGATTTCCTTTATTTCTTCCATTGTGAAGTGATAACATCAGTTAATAAATTGTATTATTTTGTATATTGGCGTCTTTCTTCTCCCATCCTTCTAGTATTTAATGGAAAGACTGAGGAAGAAAATATCAGTGTTTGGAGGGAGTTAACACAGGCAGGCCTTGATCTTACCCATGGGAATTATCCACTTGGTGGATTTTCTTTTTCTCTCTTTTTTTTTTAAAGATTTATTTATTTATACATACAAGCTGGGGTACAGGCCAGAGGCGTGGGGCAGCAAGAGGGTTCACCAGAGACAGAGTGGGGAGCAGAACAGGCAGATCAGAAGTACACTGCTGAGGGGAGCAGCGGGCGAGGCAGGAGAGGTCCGCCACGCCATGTGGGATTCTCCCTGGCTGGGCGTCGAACTCGCGTCGCTGCTGCCGACAGCTCCACAGCGCAGCGCTCAGCCGCTGCGCCACCAGGGAGGCCCCCTCTTGGTGGATTTTCTTTATCAATATTTTAAATCTTGCCTGGCTTCTCAATCCTGCCACTCTCCACTCAGCAAACTCCCAGTTTCCTTCCTCTACCAATTATAAGAACCTGAAAGAATATTAATTTAATTGTAATTAGAACTGATTTGGGAGATCTATTTACATGTCCTAAACCGTCCTTGCATCCTTGGGATAAATTCCACCTGAGAATGATACTTAATGCTTGTGATCTATTGTTAAATCGACTTGTTGGTATTTTGCTGAAGAGTTTTGCTTGTGTTCATCAAGGATATTCATCCATAATTTTTTTGTGCTGTCTTTTTCTGGTTTCAATATTAAAGTAACATTGGCATCAAAAAATGTATTAAGGAACCTTCTCTATCCTTGATTTTTTAAAGACAGTTTGAGCGTGATGGGAATTATCTCTTCTTCGAACGTTTGGTAAAATTCATCTGTAAGCTCTCTGGCCCAGGCTTTTGTTTTTTTTTCGAAATTTTTATTGTTATTTCCATTTCAATGCCTGTTTAAGGTTTATTATCTCTTCTATATTTTTCTGGTTTCGTCCTGATAAACTGTATTGATGTTGAAATTTGCCCATTTTTGCAAGGATATCAAATTTATTGGAGTATGGTTGTTCATAGCAATCTCTTATGATCCCTTGTATTTCTGTGCTATCTGTGGTAATTTCTCCTCTTTCATTTCTAATTCTGTTCATTATATTTTCTCTCATCTATACTAGCCTCGCTTGAGTCTTGTCTATTTTATTTATCATTTTAAAAGAACCAGCTCTTACTTTCATTGATCTTTTGTGGTCTTTTGACCTGTTTCCTTTCTTTCCATTCTTACTTTTATTATTTCTTCTCTCTGCTAACTTTGGGTCTTGCCTGTTCCTCTTGTGTTCAAGTTGTTGTAGGTGTAGTTTTAGGTTGTGCAAGTTTCTTCCCTTGTTGCAGGTACCAGAGTTACATAGTGGGAGCCACAGTGACCCTCTCCTCTGGCCATCTGCTTCTAAGTGTCTCATGTAGTCCGGGTGTCAGCTTCCCCTCTAGGCTGTGTGCAGGCCGGGCGTGATTTATAGCGGAGACAGAGTCACAAGCTGAGAGTTTCCTTTTCTTTCCCAGTACAGCAGTCTTATCCTCTGGTGTTTGTTCCTGTTGTTAACAGGTGCTTAAACTATGTTTAGTGGGATTGTTAAATTGTCTTGGGGTGAAGGGCAGCGGTGGTGTGTGGTAGGCGTTTGGGATATTCCAGTAGTAATTTCTTCTATGAGGTCATACTGGTGATCCAATCGGATTGCTGTCTTTGCTTTCACCCCCTCTTCAGGGCTTCAGGTTCAAGCCAGTAATCACTGCTCTGAGCCCCTGCTCCTGCAGTTCTCTAGTAGTGTGACTTTTGTCCTGGACACCTACTGTGTCACCCCTGTATCTAGTGCATTGCCAGGTTCCAAAGTCCTCATTGTCTTTGTGCCCCAGTCAGTGACTGGGGAAGGCTGTGTACAGCCAACCACCCCTTCCTCCTCCTTTGGGTGCATCCTGGAAAGGGTGTTGGATTCTGGTTTTCCCTACCCTTTTCCACCAGACGGTTGCTCCTGACATGAATTGGTGTTTTCCTTTTACCTTCAGGAGTTATTGACTTTATTCTGCTGTAATTTAGTTGTGGGTATATGGAGGAAGTGAACCTGGTCTCAAAGGGAAATTAAATAGCAAAAAAATAACATTATAAAAAATATATAGGTACTAGATATGAAGCCAGAATATACACTTACAGTTTATGGAAGGTTACAAAGTAGAATTCTTCGGGTATTTAGAAATTCAGGCATAAATTCTCATGAGGATGGTTTATAATCGATTCATCTTGGGTTAGTTTATGAAAGCCTCTTGAACTATATTCCAACTTGGCATTTCTCAAAGTAATATGCCGCAGCATATTCCTCCATAAGACATTAACTGATATGCTAAAAACACGTCTGTGTTCGACTCAACTTGGAGACTAGTGCCATAAAAAAATTTTACTTGCATGTGCTCTAAAGGCTCTCTAAGTTGATACAGAAAATAGTATTTCTAAATGTATTGATTGTATTTTCCTTGAAGCACTTTCTAGCATATACTAGAACCACTGTCTTTAGAAACTGGATTATGGACATATCAAGTCGCCTCCTATTGCCAAATTATAGGGTTGTGCTATTCAATAGAAACAATGTTAACTCAGCTCTGTAGAGGCCAGCTCCTTAACTTTAAATTTAAGTTATAACTCTATAACTTTATATTTTAAACTTTAACTTTAAATTTTTACCTCTATAACTTTAAATTTTTCATTTGCTTCTTTAAAAAAACTCAGAAGGAAAGGAATTTTAATAACAAACATATCTAAAATGTTATCTCAACATGTGATCAATATTTCCGTGTTCTCTCTTTCTTACTAAGTCTTCAGAGTCTGGTGTGTATTTTGCACATAGGGCACATTTTGGTTGGGGCTCCTTACATTAGTGATCCATAGTGTATTCCAGACTTTCATTCCATGTTCGCTGAGAGCTCCCTTTCCCACGTGTAATTGTCAAAGTCTCAGAGAGACTTGATGAACATTTTAACTTAGTTGAATATGTGAAGGGAGGTTGAGGATGGTTTGGGGGCAAGCTTGAGGGGACAGAAGAGTTGGCATTAAAGGCACATCAGTGATGGGGCTTCTCTGCTCAGGGGGAGCTTTTAGTGGCTTTGGCTTTCAGCAATGTCTCTTAGAGGTGGGTCTGCACGGACAGTTATTCAAGGGAACTGGCTCCCGCAGTAATGGATACAGAGACCTGGTGGAAGAGGTGTGGCAGTAAGTGGTTGCTTTGCATAAACTAATGCTTCTCAGCATTGCTGAACACAGATAATACTTGCTTAACATCCTGGGATAAACAGGCAAGGCTCTTACAGTCATGCTTTGAACCAGGATAATGCAGTTCCCTCTGTGCTATTAGCTCTGCTGACAGAATTGGATAGATATGAGAAACACTGACCTGACCTGGTAATGAATTGGACCTAAGGGGCAGGATGGAAGAAGCAAGAGTCAAAGAAATCTCTCACGTTTTTCGCTTGGACATGTGGTTGGTTGGTTGTGTCATTTACTAAGCTAGGAAATTCAGGAATGAGAACAAGTTTGGTGGGAAAAGAGGTAATTTTTGTTTGAGAATTTTGGAGTTTAAATTACTTGTGGAATGCCCTAGTGGATGTACAGGGTCTGGGATATACAGTTTGGGGCTCAGAAGAGGAATGTGGATTAAAGGCAGAGAAGTGGAAGCTAGAGATGTATATTTGTAATAGGGACTGTGCGGATTAAGGAGCTGGCCTTGCCTCGGTAAAAGGAGGGTCTAATACAGGGCACAGAAAGAGAAGACCCTCCATAGAGCTGAAATAACAAGCAATAAAGAATGCAACGGTGAACGGTGGAGGTGAGCAGTGAAAATAAGGCCTAAAATGTGTCCACTAGTTTGGCAATAAGGAGGCACATTTGCCTTGGCAGGAACAGTCTGCTGGAGTTGTGAGGCTCTGGCCATAAGGAAGGAGGTGAAGAAGGAGAAGCCTCCAGGGGAAACCACATACTAAAAAAACTATGGCTAAAGAGGAAGTGAGAGAAAATGTCCTTAAATACTTTTTTGAATATTTAAGCATTGATTTTCCTTCTTTAGATACAAAATAGATTTCATAGAAGAGAAGGCATCTCAGAACCCTGAGAGAAAAGTCAGATTACACAGGTAAGTAAGAATAAAATTGTCTGCTATGGTAAGTTAGAGCAGCTGTACGTGTCTGGCTACCTGAATGTAGTGTAGGACTTGATTTTGTTATTCTTATTACCTTGTTTTCTAGTGCTTTCTTTATTTTTCTGATATGGGGGTAATTGGAAGCTTTAAATTATCTTCAATAATGGTTTCTGTTCTTTATTGTTACTTTATTGTTCTGTTGTTTCTTATTTTTATTTCTATTTTTTGAAAGATTTATTTATTTATGCTGGGTTATAGGCCAGAGGTGCAGGGGGTGAGGGGATGCACTAGAGACAGAGTGGGGAACAGAGCAGGCGGATCTACTGAAACACACTGCTGAGGGGAGCAGCGGGTGAGACAGCAGAGGTCAGCTGCGCCATGTGGGTCAGCTCCCTGGCTAGGGATTGAACTTGGGCTGCAGTGGCTGTGGATAGCTTCATAGTGCTGAGACTTAACCCCTTGTGCCACCAGGGAGGCCCTATTTCTGCATTTTAAGAATGGAAGACCGTTGTTTAAAAATATACTTTTTAAGAGTTGATTTTGAAATTGACCAAAATATTCATCATTGTGAATTGCACATGGTATTTCACATGTACACAAAATCTGAATCCTGACCAGTTAGTTCTACTATGTGTCATGTAAGTCAGTTAAGTCAGAATGTACTGCCTGATGCAGAAATGAGAGGTAAGACTATATCATGCAAAAATGACTTTGCATGGATGGTAGCGGAACCTATTGTGGTCATCATTTCACAGTGTATATAAATGAAACTATCATGCTGTGTGCCTTAAACGTACACTTCCATGTATGTCAGTTATTTCTCAATAAAGTGGGTGGTGGTGGTGGGCTGTAAGAATTAGCTTGATAACTAGATGTAACAAAAAAGATTTCATGGCCTGTATCTGTTTTCAACCTCATGTTTTCTTGACTTATATTTAACTTTTTTCATCTAGAAAGCTGCCCTGTGTTTCGTCATATAGTTAATCCTATACACTGAATTCCAACTTCTGTTGGAATGAATTGTTGCATGGTTGTAGATCCACTTAATAACATCTTAAAAACCTGTAGTTATATTAATATTAATTAAAAACAAGATTCCCTTGACTGATTTTTCAGAGTTTTAGCGTCTTCACTGTCATCATGTCAGGGGCATTAGGGACTGGATCTTGCTTAGGGATGGATCAGCAAAGAGAAAGAAGAGATCATTTTCACTAACTACTGTAAATGGTTTGACTTTGAGGTTTCACTTATTTTAAAAATCCAATCAGATTTGGTGACTTCATTGATGTGAGTGAAGGCCCTCTTATTCCAAGAACAAGTATTTGTTACCAGTATGAAGTATCAGCAGTTCACAATCTTCAAACTGCCCAGCCAGGTCTTGTACGAAGATTCCAGGGTCTCTCCTTGCCTGTTCACTTAAGAGTAAGTAAACTTTAAAGTTTCAGCTCATCCACTTTGGGTGTGGGTGTGATTCTGATTTTGATTTTACACCAGTTTGAAGGACATTTTTTTTTTTTAAGATTTATTTTTATTTTTGCATATAAACTGAGGTGCAGGCCAGAGGTGTGGGGTGGTGAGAGTATTTACTAGAGACAGAGTGGGGAGCAGAACAGGCAGATTGACTGAAATAAACTGCTGAGGGGAGCAGTGGGCGAGGCAGGAGAGGTCTGCCGCGCCATGTGGGAATCTTCCTGGCCGGGCATCGAACTCGTGCCGCAGACGCCGACAGCTCCGCAGCGCTCCGCTCAACCCGTTGCGCCATCTTGGAGGCCCAGAGCATGTGTTTTAATTTTCATTAGGTTGTTTGACAGTAATACTTTTTAAGCTTGGGTTTAAGATTAAAAACAATTTTGCTCAGGTTATAAACGGATAATTCACGAAAGAAACATTAATAAATCAAGTTGAGATATTATTTTTAATTGTTCAAATTATTTCATTGAGTAGTTTTGGAATGTGTGTTAGCAAGACCCTCTAGAATGCCTTTGGGCTTATATTTGACCTACTCTGATAATCCTCCTCTACATAAAAATGCTATGGATTAAAGAAATTGCAGATATAATTTTACTGTTGTCTTTATTAGTTTTTACTTGTTCTTTAGCGTAATTTGCTAAATCCTCTAGGTCTTCCATTTCAGTGAAGATGTCACAGTTCTTCATGAATCTCTCTTTGTGATTGCTTATGATTTGAAGCATGACCTCTAGCCTGTCAAAATTATTGAGGAAAAGAATCTCAGGCTGCAGCAAAGTGGGGCAGATTGCTACTCTATTAGAGTGAATGCTTTCAATGACGGCAATGGCTAAGGTGGACAAAAGAGGAAAAACGGCACATTCAATACTTGGGTTGTTTTTTTCTTAAATGCCAAAGTCACCGTTCCACATAGTACCTTTTCCCCCCATTTGAATCCCTTTTGTAGCCACTTAAGTCAGCCTCATACTATCTAACATTTTATTTATTGGTTTTGTTTGAAACCTATATACTCAGCCATATTTATTTTAACTTTACTGTTTAATTCATAGTAAATCTTTTACTTTCAAGGCACATTTTACGATATGGAATAAGCTATTGGAAAGATCTCGGAAAATGGTAAGTGTTTTTAGAAGCTTATGATTACTTTTCTGTGGAGAATTTATTTTTTTTTTTTGAGATTAAACACAGCAACAAACAAAAAAAGAGAGAAAGAAAGAAAAAAATGTAATTAGTTGTCTCAATAGCCTGAGTGTGTTTGGTTGTTGACTTAGTAGTGTTTTGGCAAGAGAAAAGTTGTAATTCAGCAGTTCTCTTGTTTTTATTACTAATGTGAAAATGGTACATTAGAATTTGAAGACAAATAAGAATACTACTAATCTAGTAGTCATAGTTCTTAATGGTTATAATAGTGTTGAGTAGGTCTTTCTTACTATAATATTTTTATGTGTTGGGGTTATAGTTGGTATATTAAATTAAGAGTAGAAGCCTCAATATTTGTGATCTTCTTGAGCCAGTAATTTCACTTTTTTGGGGTTTTTCCTATGAAAATATGCAAGATTTATTGGGTTGAAAGTACATTTTAAGTGAATAAAACTAAATAAATTAAGGTAAATTAAGAAGAGGCAGACAAGTCAGGGGTCCATGTGGGAGTTAGTCTGAGGAAAAAAGCACTCACATCATGTTGGGGGTTGGCTAAGCAACGTTTCCAGGAATTGGTGTTTCTTAAGCTGGTTTTAAGGGATGAATAAAAACAGGCCAGAGAAAGAATCTATTAGGGGACAGGGTGGGGGTTATCTCAGAGGAAGCTTCTTGCCGAGAGACAGGAGAGGATGGAGAGCATGTGAAGGTGAGACGAGCATGAATGTGCAGTCGCATGTGAGAAGGTGCTGAATCCAAAGAAGTGTGTTAGAAATAGAATATGGGGAGCTTGTCTTTCAAGTGGAATTTGCATTCCCCTTCTGAAAGTGATGGGGGTAACTAGAGAATTTGAACAAGTGACCTACTGGTCAATCATTCCTGTTTATAAGCTCATTTTCGGGGTAGTGTGGACGCCGACGGTGACTTAAACCTTCAGTCATGTCAGGCATGGCAGCGAGAATGGCTGGAAGAATCACTTAGGTCCAACTGCTGTGATTCCCTAACGCTGACCTCGGGTAGCTGGGTAAAGTCCTTCACTAAAAGGGATAATGCAGGAGGTGGGGCAGGTTTGGGAATAATGATGACTAGGGATTTGGACCTGTATAGTTGATGTCTCTGAGTGAAATAAAATAGAATATGTCAGATATATACAGCCATCTATTTCTATTAATGTGTGTATGCTTTGTGCAAAATAGAATCATGTCGCCAGTAAAACAGATTAATTTAATGCAGTACTGCTGGTATTTTTCTTATCCTAAAGCCATCATTTTATGATGAAAAATATCATAAAAATCTTGAGAAGCCTTGTATGTGCTTCAGATTGTATTTTTAATGGAAATGCTATACTTGATAATTTATAATGGGAACTTGGTCTTGTTTTCTTTCTTAACTCTTGATAATTACTATTGAAGGAGAAAGATGAGGTCATTTAAGAGAACTCTGGGATAACTTTAAATAAAGGGTAAAGGGTAAAACTAAAAGTGTTTATTAGAAATGTAAAGCTACTCATGTTTTTACAGGTATCTGAAGATCAGACTAAGCCGACAGAGGAAAAGGCATCTACCTAGATACCTGGTAACGCCCTGACATTTAAATATGTATAGTTAATGGAAATAAAAGTTTTCTATGTAATGTTCATGTGTGCTTATAAAAATTAACGGTATTTTCCTCCCTATTTATATTGATGTTTACCTTTCTCTTACTCTAAAGGATAAAACAACTTAGGTTCACAATAAAAATTTTAAACAGAAACATCATGTCCTCTCCTGGTTCCTGGATGTCAGACTTTGGCATGTTTTATCCTTTCAGTCACTTTATTCATGTGTATAAACATCCAAGTACAAAGGTGACCTTCTAAAAATAAAACGAGGCCTGTGCTAGTTATTTCTGTTTCTCACTATTCAAAACAGTACACATCTTTAGTTTTTCTCCTTGGTACTTTCTGAAGATTATAGAAGTTATAATCATTCATTTGCTCATTCATTTATTTCCTAGACCCTGAACTATCTTTTTCATCTACTGCTCCACTTTTCTTCATGTTTCAGGCTTTATTCCAAGTCTAGTGAGTGTTGGTTATTTACTGTTGAATGTAGATAGAGGGCGCTTGAGTGGCAACTCTGGTATAGACAAGGTTTGACTTCCATAAGAATGAGTAGATGAAGCTGATTAGATGGAAATTTCTAAATGTTATAATGAGGAGATCTGCAGGCTTGTTCACTGATTTTCTATACTGATGGCTCTCGTTCTCTCTAGACAGTTCTCTCACTTATAAGAGATTCCACTGGTATTTTATCTGGGGACAAATATCTGTATCTCGGCCCTTCTGTGTTTAGAGATTGGGCATGTGGGGAAAAGAGAAGGAGTTTGTGTACAGACATTTAGCCCCTCTCTTCTGTCTCTTACCACCTAAGCTTTCTTCCACGCGCTGGGCAGGTGAGCTCCCTCTGCATGAAATCTAGGCCGTAACATCCTCTTCACTTTGTCTTTTCAAAATAGGTCAGAATTTCTTGTCTGTTCCTGCTCTCCTATTCCCTTTGTTGTTTGTAGATTTATACTTCATCATTTTTTAAAAAAAAAACCTATGAAATATTTTGAACATACTGGAAGTACAAGCTAATTTAACAAGACCCTATTTGAGTAAACATTTGTCATGTATTTTGCATGCCTAGCAGTGCTTGAACATCCACTCTTTGGTGACTTCTCACTTTTATGTGTCTGGGTCCACCAGGTAGAAGAGTGAAACTTAATTTCCTGACTTTCCGTGCAGTTAGGGCTCAGCTAGAAGTCAGGGTGCACCAGTTAAACACGTGGAGACCGTGATGCAAGGGATCCGTTAGTGCGGAGTGGTGGTTTTCAAGGTAGCTGTGGCTGAAGCCCCATGCCCTGTGAGGTGCAGGGTGCTGCTCAGTGGTTTTTCCCCGGCAGTTGCTGGTGGTGGACTTCTGGGCACTTCTCAGATCAGTAACTTGATCCTTGACCCCGGGACATGGGGGTCTGTTGTTTGCTTACAGTAGGGAGAGCAGAGCCTACTGTTTGCAACCAAGAATGTTGACAAATAGCCACTACCCAAATGAATGATTATTGTTTCTCCTTATTCATACCATCTTGTTTTTAAATAAGGAAAGACTTTCTATTGAAAGTCTTCCTCATGGCATTGCCTTCTAAGAAGACCACTATCCTGTTTGTGCCATCCTTACCCTTCGTGATTTACGATGGGTAAGACTTTATGTTTTCAAAATAAACATTAATCAAACCAGGGCCTCCCTGGTGGCGCAGCGGTTAAGTGCTGCACTGTGGAGCTGTCAGCAGTGGTGACGCGAGTTCGACTCCGGCCGCGGAGATTCCCACATGGTGCAGCAGATCTCTCCTGCCTCGCCCGCTGCTCCCCTCAGCAGTGTATTTCTGACCTGCCTGTTCTGCTCCCCACTCTGTCTCTGGTGAACCCTCTCGCCGCCCCACGCCTCTGGCCTGTACCCCAGCTTGTATGTAAAAAAAAAATAAAAAAAAAAAAAAAAAAACATTGATCAAACCAGTGATATTGCAATACAGGGAAAAAAAGAAACCCAAAAGAGGAACGTTATTGATTTCATAATACATGTTCTCTTGTAATTTGCTTTTATTGCTCAGTGTTGTGTTTTCACATTTAGCATGTTGATGCATACAGAGTGAGCATACACGTGGCTGGTTGGTACACATAGGGTTGTGTGGAATTCTATAGGCCATATACTGTGTGATTCATTGTAGTTGATCAATTCTCTTATTGTTGACCACTGAGAATGGTTTTGACTTTAGTACTATAGACAGATCCACAGGAAATATTGTGTGTGTTTGTGTGTGTGTGTTTTTTTTTAAAGATTTATTTATTTATACATACAAGCTGGGGTACAGGCCAGAGGCGTGGGGCGGCGAGAGGGTTCACCAGAGACAGAGTGGGGAGCAGAACAGGCAGATCAGAAATACACTGCTGAGGGGAGCAGCGGGTGAGGCAGGAGAGGTCTGCCGCACCATGTGGGATTCTCCTCGGCCGGGCGTCGAACTCGTATCGCGTGCTGCCCACAGCTCCACAGCTCAGCGCTCTACCGCTGCGCCACCAGGGAGGCCCTGTGTGTGTGTTTGACTGTGTCTTCAGGGTTTGTGTCTAGAATGGAGCATGCATCTGTAGCTTCATTAGACGTGATTTGTTCCCACAATAGTTGTGCCAATGTTACTCCCTCTCAGCAGGGTGAAAGATCCTGTTTTCTCCCTTACAAACACTTATCAGGCGTTTGAAGATTAGCTTAGATGCATATGCATAATCCTATCAATTAATTTAATACTGAGCACATAAAGATGACATCTGCACATTTACTATTTATCTAGTAAGCTCTCATCTTAAGTTAACCAGTTTATAGCCTTTGCCTAATTTTTTTTAACAGGAGTTCCTTATACATTCAGGAAGTTAAACCTTTGTCACTACCCACATTTTCTCTGATCTGGCTTATCTTTTAACTTTATGTTGTCTTTAATCTTAATATGGACAGAATTATTCATCTTTTCCTTATGATTTGTATTTCTTTGAGAAATTTAAGACAGCTTTCCTATCTTGAAGTTGTAAGGCATTCTTTTGTATTTTTTAATATTTTAAAGTCTTGCTTTTCATATTTAATTGAATTATTTAAAGTTTAATTTTGCACAGAGAGCGAGGGAAGGGAGTAACTCACCTAATTTTCATGTAGTGTACTCTAGTGCTGTTCAAATAAGGTCTTTCACAGCACAGCTTTTTTTTTTTCTCTTAGCCTGTTTCTGACGTTCATAGCCTTTCATTATAACAGCAGGAAGGTAATTCTAGATGCGTCTATTCCAGACCGAACATCCTGGGACTTTGTGGCTGCAGGCTTGCATGCAGGGTTTTGAAGAATTGGGACTCAAAGCAAGGACTCCCCTTGTAGGTAAACAGTACAGATAAAATCCATAGAAACACCTACACAGGGGCACCCTGGAGCCAAGGTTCAGTGCTAGGGCTAAGGGAGACTGTCTAGGCAGTACAGTGCAACTTGGGCACAAGTGGCGGCTGGGAGGAGGGGTGCTCTCAGATGAGAATGCTGTGTGTGTCCATCTGACCCCCTTACTTCCCATCACTTCTCATTGTCTTTTTATGTAAATAACTTCTCAAATTACAGTTTGTACTTTATAAGAAAAAAAGACCATAACAAAATTTTTAATCAACTAGAGACTCAAGAAATTTATTGGATTATAATACAAACTTTCATAAAATGTTGGGGTATGTTGCTAATACAAATATACATTCAGTATGCTGACAATTAAACTGGACTATTTACTTGTCATTATGAAGAAAAATGCATAGAAATGCAAACTTTAAGCATTCAGTAATAAAGTCATTAGCTTTTCTCTAACAAAGTAGGGGGGCTAGCTCCTGGGTATTACTATAACACTGTACTATGCTTTATATTTCACAAAATATTTCTCTAGCTCATGTAAGCTTCATACCAACCTTGTAAAGCATTAGCTCCATTCTGTGGGTGAAAAAACAGACTCAGAGAAGACAAGTGGATTCACTATACCTGTGACATTATTATGTGGCTATGTGTTTGAACTTAAACCTAAACTTGAGATTTGATTTGAAATTGAAAATGAAAAATTTTAATGAAATCATTGAGTCTTGCAGGGAAGAGACAAAGAAGTAACTCTTAGACACTATTTACCATGCAAACTATTAAAAATATTTCACTAAAAAAAATTCAACATCATAGTTTTTCAGTTTCCCCTTAACATTCAAATACAAGTATTTATTTTAAACTGAAGCTGTCTAAATAGAAAAGTTGAGATGGGGAATACTACTAATTTCCAATTTTTTTTAAAAGGTACATTCCTGATGTAACTATCCTTAACTACAAAGGTGTTTTAGAAATTTGTTTCAGAATATAGTCAGTCTATATTTCTTCCAGCTGTATCATTAAAAATGCTTGTGAATACTTACAATGAATAAACTGAATGTGAACCTATTCTCCTAAATCATATATGGTATTACAAACCAATGTTGCCTCCACAATCAAAAAAATAAATTTAAAAAGTTTTAAAAACCATAAATAGAAGGAAAAAATGTCATGAGCACATTTTCCTGTAAAGACTAAAAACAAGATTAAAGTAAAATGTCTGCATTCAGACTATCGTTGATAAAGCTTTTAAAAAAGGCCCTTCCTCTAAAACTTAAAAGTGGAACATCCCAGTGACCGGGTTATGATTAACAAATGAAAACGTTATAAACCCTGGAGTCTAAGTTTATCCAGCCAGTGACTCATGCTTCTTTGTCATCCTCCCACGGCAGCAGATTGTTCCATGTGAGTGCTAGTAAGAGGCATCATACCCTGTTAATGCTAACATGTAGGAGTCAGTCAAGGTAAAAACCCCTATCACGATTAGCATTAACAGCATACAGCCTATAGCAGACCCCCAGCGTCAGAGAATCGAAACCACAGATTTCCCCTTCTTGGTTGGCACCACCTGCAAGAGAGAGAGAGAGAGAGAGAGAGAGAGAGAGAGAGAGAGAGAGAGAGAGAGAGATGATTGTATAAGCACATGCTGTTTTAAAGTTGGAGCGATAGAATATAAATCTGAAAGCAAAAATAGTGTTCTTGTTAAACAAAGGAGCACATTACATCCCAGGAAGTAATTTGTTAAAAAGGGTAAAGAAATTGGCAAGGAAAAGCTATTTTTTACCTTAAGTGGATTTGAAGACTTAATCTGTTTTAAATTCTATTCTGTAGTTCTGAATGACTTATGGATATGAATCATCTTTAAAAATGAAAACAAGACCGCTCTTCAAAGTCCCCAAATGCTAACGTGCAAGGGAGGATCTTGAATTCTGACACAGAACTCTCTTTTCTGATTTGTGTCTTATTTGGGAACTTGCGCTAAGTGAAGGGCCAACATATTCAAAACAGTACTTAATGATGTATGAACATTAAAACTGAATCAATGTATTTTACAGAGGTTTTCCCCCCATAATAAATAGTTGGGGTTTTACCCTTATTTTTTCAGGACAGAAGACACAGGCAGCAAAGGTCTTGCCTACAAATGAATCCATCATAAAATGTCCCTATCTGCTATTTAGAGATTCCTTTGGGGAAAGCGCTACCCGGGGGCTTTGGTTTTGACCTACATGCAGGAAGTATGACTTAATGAGTGCTATGTTTCATATAGCTGTCTTTAGCACAGAATAGATTAAAAAAAGAAAAAGATGAATATGCTACTTCCTGTTAAAGTATTTTACTGATTTTACTCTCTTACCTAAAGTGGCATTTGTCCCACAAGCTTCTGGTTTCAGTGTTACTATCATAGATCCTAGAGGTTAGAGGTTAGAGTACCCATTCAATTCTGTGGTCTCCTTCAGCACAAGAGGGGAATCACCTTCTCTTTTATTTAATCATGAAACTGGCTAGATGTAAAACTGTGATTAAGTTCAAAAGAAATGTATAAAGTTAAAAATTCCCCAGTGAATATATATTTTGATAGGGCAAAATATCATGGTTTGGAAATTCCCAAGCCAAGGAAATATGTCATTTTCACTGATAGTAATTTTTTTTTTTAATTTTGCTGTTTTCTGAAATGAACTAACTTAATGATGTAGAGCTTTGATTAACTTACATCCATTCAGGATTTAAGTTCATTTTACAGATTTTTAGTCAATAGAGATCATAATCACTCCCCCTCCCACCCCCTCACCCTAGTGATTTAGACATAGTAAATGCTCAATAAATACATATTAATATCCCAGTATTAGTTGCTTCCTAACCAATATAATTCAGCCTTTTAAGAGCAAATTCTAATGTGTTTTTAAGGTGAACTGCTTGTTTACTGTTCTTCCTATACATTTTATTCCTAGTCTTATAAGTGACATCTGAGCAGTTATTAAAAGAATTATATTTAGTATAATACTTGGATTTTTTTCTTTCATCTATTTTTTTGATATAGTAGGAATTGTCTGATTAGCGTGCTGAGGAAATTGATAAGTTCTTTTCACAATATGCTAGACTGTTTAAAATTCTGGCAGCTTGTATTTTTTCATTGGCTCAGACTCGAAAGGGATGCTAAAATGAAGGTCCCCTTTTGCTCTCAGTGCTTAAACAGAAACCGTGGCACTGTGTTACCTAGACAGATTTCTCAAGCATGCTGAGTTCCTAAAACTGCACAGAAATAAGCAGTTTGTCTAAATCTATGATACATTCTTAAAACTTGATTAAAACATAATGATCGATAGAAAACATTAACCCCTGAAGACAGAATAAAGAAAATATACCAGAATAGTCTTTTTAAGGGCATATCTGTAGACCTGGAGATAGGAGAATGACCATGAGATCATTTGCCCATGAGGTTGAAACTGTGCTCACTTTCAGTGATTTGCAAGGAGGATCCAAACTATCCAGCTGGCAGAATTGCTGTTTCTGAACAGAAAATAGTGATCACAGATGACAAAGGCTAGTCGACTTACCCAAGGCACTGGGCAGAGAGTAATGTCATGAGGTTATAAGAACAAAATGACTCTGGAACCAGTGTAGTCACCCAGCTGATAGAATAGACGAGGAATTATACACAGTCATAAATAGGGCAATCATCAGTGATAGCTGCTAACCATTTTGATAAGTATGTGACAAGCATCCTTTGCAATGTGGAACAATGCAATAGAAATTTATATGGCTTATGCAACATGAATCAGAGTAGGGGCTCTTGGCTAAGGTAGTCCTAAAGACATTCTTTAAAACCCCCATACTTCCTAATATTTCCAGACCCACAAGATAAAAAATCCACCATAAGCTTAACTACAGCAAAATTCTTTTTAATAGTTGAGATAGGTTCCAAATTAAATCTAGTACTTGTGAGAATTTATTACTCACTGACAGTATCAAAACCATTTCTTCTCTCCTTGGAATAAAAATCTCCCAAGATGAAGCATTCTATATACTAGATAAATGATACCAGATACTTGTGGCATGTCCACTTTCCCTCTGTTAGAACTAGACTGAAGCAGCATTCTAGGAAAATTTTCCTTAAATTATGCTTTTTTTTTTTTGAGGGGTGATTTTTTGGGGGGGGAGGCGATTCATATGATTTTCATAAGTTTTCACTATGTCATTTTATTCTTACCTTATATATTTGCCAGGAAAGATGTTATCAGCTATAATGTCTGAAGATTGTCAGTATGGATCTCTTTTCATATATGAATCATAAGTTTATATCACATTTTTAATCTCTATTTCTTTATCTCACTTTGCTGCTAAACCAGCCACTTAATTTGTTCTCATGTCGGAAGAATTGTGTGACATGCATTTTCTATTAAAAAAAGTCACTATGGTTGAATTTTATGCCCAGTGCTATCACGAGGCAGGCTTCATTTTATTCAGCCTGAAATATACTAGTATTTGTAAACTATAAATTGGTTTTTGCAAAGTGAATGTAAACCTATTTCTTCTGAAAGATATGACCCACTATTGGGGAAGCCATACATAGTCTTAACTCCGAAGCCATTGTAATAGGTGAAAAGTAATGTCATTATGCATTTGAAAACGAAAATGATTTAGTTTGGATAATTTTCTTGAAATATTTTCCCTTTCTTATTTAATTTTCTTATGTGCCAGTCAAAAAAACATGATCATTAACGTGAAAGTCAATGCTAACTCCTCACAACTAGTGTATATAATTGCATAACAAAGCAGTATCTCTACAAAGATGTAAACCTAATTTATCTCAATAAACATCATTTGGTAAAAACAAACAAACAAAAAGAAAGCAGGTAGTATTTGGCTTTTCCATCACAACTTATTCTGATTCCCTATATTCTAAGGTTGCTGTTTTGGTTTAGATATGAAAATTAGCAGCAAAGATTAATGCAGGTATGTAAAATTCAAGATCCTGAGAAAATGTGGACTTGTCATAACCTTTGGAAAAAACTATTTCCTGGCTACCTTTGACCTCAGGGCAAATAACAAAGGCAGCTGCAAACACACTGGGTCCCCTTCAATCTCTCCCTCCCCCCCAATTCTGTCCCTTACACTGCTTTCCCTTCCAGGTTCACACTTCCCCTTGGGGGAGTCTGCACTTCTTTACCATCAGAAACATCTCCTTTGAGTGGGAGATCCAAGGTAAGGTTTCAGGTGAACTGTTCTGGAAATGCAGGTTATTTGGAGAAGGAGGAAAAGGGTGGGGTTTACTTCTCCATTGACATTTCAGGTTTGCCTGTTTATTAGGTTAGCTACCTAATCATCTTTGAAAACAGAGATCAAGGACTGAGGAGAAAGGGACCCCAGGTAGGAAAGTTTTAATGGGGCTGCAGAGACATTTAGAGGAAAGGGGAGGATATGCTCCAAACAGTTTGGGAGCTCACTCTTTTCATATCCAGCACAAAATAGCCACCAATGAAGTGTTTAAAACAGGACCACCTGAGTTGGGGTTCAGGGGTCTGTATTTTCATCTCTGTGTACTGCAAAACCTCACAAAGTGTTTAATTTCCTACTAGTTCTTCATAAAGTCCTTCATTCGTCTATCAAAAAGAAAGAGTTAAGTGACCAGGTTCTAAAATGTGCTTACTCCTGTGAAGTTTTTCATCATGTTTCTACAGAATAAGGTAATTCTGTGTTATATCTCAGTAATTGATTTTAAAGTTAACTTTTGTACTGTCAGGAAATGGGACAGAGTATCATGTTTCCTCTTGAATTCACAAGAATTCCATCATTAAAAAGGGATTGAAACCATAACTAACTGGGGTCACATTCAAAAGCACACGAGTGCTCCTACAAGTACAATGGATTATTTTGAAGGCATAATCCCCATCCTGACCTCTTAGTGAATGGTGATTACTTTTCATATCATTTGCTTTATATTTAAGAAAAATTCCCTGGATGAGCCACTGCTCAGACAAACATAAACTCACTATGTCATTTTTTTGGTTAATTTTCTCCCCAAGTATCTAGTACCCCTTTTCTTGATCTAGTTATGAATCCTTCAACAAAAGTCCCTACTATTTCTAAATTCAAAGTTCCTTATGGAAAAGACTGGTTGGGCTTCTAACAGTCCCAATACAACATACTTTTTGGTATTTTGAAATTCAGAAAATGAGTGTTTTAAAAGACTCAAGTCAGTCATGATTATCACCCCATGAAACGAAGGGTGCCATCTTGATGAGGGGTCGGGAGAAAGGGCCCTGTGAACATGTTCTGAAGCCCCTCTAACTGAAGCACATGTCCGAAGGAATACTGGCCTCTTAAGGATTATTCTGCTTTCCTAATTTTAAAACCAGGAAGTTTTTACAAAAACGACTAGGGGAACATACTTACAAGCTAAGTTGCCCTCCCACAGTTTTATTATTGGACAATGATTAATACCTTCACTTTTCAGATAAGGATGTGGAAAAAAACAGGTGGGGAACTCCCGCTCCCCACCCGCTTCCAGAGTCTCTGTGCAGCACCAGCCAGCGTCCCGCTCCCTCTCCTGACCCCCCAGTATCAGAGGGGGCCTCCTCAGCACCCTGACCTCACCTTGCTTTAGCTTCAGGCCTGAAACTCTGAGAAAATGTTAGCCAACACATATGGATGAAAATAAGAGGCGGGAAGGAGGACCCCAGGGGAGGCACATTTTATGGCTTTAGTGTGTGTCCATTTATCTCCTTCCATCTCTACACGAGAGGTTTTCCACATGCCTTAGAACTTAAACTGTTCGATAATTATGACACCAGTTTTCCCTTTTCATTAGTAATCTATTTTCCATATTTTTCCCCCCTCTGCACTCCTCTCCCTGAGAAAAGCATGATGATGGATTCTTAGCCCCAGAGTATTTTGTCATCTCTATGAGACACCTCTTCTAGATGTCCTCTGTGTCCCTGACTTCATGGTGCTTAATCGCTACACTGAATCTCAATAAAATGCCTTCTTGGGAAGCTGCCATGTTATGTGTAAACTGTTAGTTACATGGCATCATGGGAAACATCCACTTTTCTATTTCTACAAGCCACCGTTCATATTTTCCTATTTCTACACACCATAATGACCTCCAAGCATGTCTCAAGAACTATGTTAGAAAAAAGAAGGCAAGTTCTGGGAACTTGTTTAAAAAGTAACTTTCTTATGATGCTCCATATACGGGACCCCTGTGTAATGAGGCAAAGACCACACCCTTTACATCCCTGTATCTTTTACATCCCCACAGCCATTTACTCAGTGCTTTCCCTCCCCAAATGAGGGCTCCATTCAGTGCTCCACTGAGGTCCCCTCGGGACAAAATGTCACACACGAGGCACTAGACAGACCTACTTCAAACTGTTCTTCACATAGACTTGCCCACCTGGCATTATTTCTTTTTTTCTTCAAGAGCAAATGTTGGAGACTGAGTTCACTTCAGCCCTTGAGGAGACCCACCCTTTTTGCTTCCCCCCCAGGAGGTTAGCTGTCCTTCATCCTCTGTTGGGACACACCTCAGTGGCACTGTGAAGACTTCTCGTGTCTCTTCTCTAGAGCAGAGGTGTTCGTGAGGGCAGAGAGGGAGGTCTATCCTCAGTGCCTGCAGCATCATTGGTACTCAGCAAAGTCATGTAGGTGAAACTTATCATTGTGGAAATATATTAAGATTTATTAGTATTCCAGATTAGTAATGGGTTATTTCAGGGGATTCTGGTTTAGATCTCAGTTCAAAAAAGTATAATCATCAGGAAGTTAAAAATACCACTGGAGGAATCCTTGGACCTGTGTGAAAGTGTGGTTCCATATCTGTTTTTTAAAACACTTGGCCACCGTGGTCCTATGTTCATTGTGTAGGAGGATGTTCTTATTCTTGGGAGATATGAATTGCAGCATTTAGAGGTGAGATGCCAGAGTTGTGGGTAGGTAGGCAGAGAGATAGACAGATGGTAGGTAGATAGGGAGATGGATGGATGGATGGATGGATGGATGGATGGATGAATGGATGGATGGATGAGTAGGTGAGTAGATGGATGGATAGACAGGTAGGTAGTAGGTAGATAAATAGATGATGTAGATGGATGGAAGAGTGAGTGGGCAGATGGATAGATAGGTAGATGGGTAAACAGAGACAGAAACAAAGCACTTGTGGTAAGAGTTAATAATGAGTGGATCTAAGCAAAAGGTCTAGGGGTGTTCAGTGTACTCTTGCCTTCATCAACCTGAGTTCCATTGCTGCTTCCAACAGTGTCATAGTTCTATAATATTTCGCAATGAGTTATTAACCTAAGTTTTTGTGACTTCTCTGAAAATGGAGATGATGATAGAACCTACTCAAAAGGTTGTTGTGAAGATGAAGTGACACAGTGAGTGCAAAGCATTCAGTCAGGTGCAGGCTCATAGTTAGGCGTCATTAGCGTTGACTCTCTGGCCTCAGTCATCACACAGGCCGAGTACCTGGTACCTGCACATCTGCCACATGTTGCACTTGTCATTTTAATGAGCAATAACCATGCCTTGGATAAACCTCATTGGCTATGATATTGCCACTATATGAAGTTGCACGTGTCATTTTAAAAGTATCAGTCAGGAGGCAATGAATACTGTATACATTGAATCATTAGGTAAATTTGAAGCTACCAAAAAAAAATACACACAGCAAATTAAAAAATTCTTTGGTTTATCCTCATTTGTAATCATAAGTAACTGCTAAAAGGCACAACAAAATATTTCTCTGGGAATAATTTTCTAAACGATTTCTTTAGTTTTCTTTGGGATTAAGAGAAAAGTGCATTCTGAAACTGTTAAAAACTTTTCAAGATCAAACAACTTTTCACTATGTCAGGAATTTTTAGAGGGGAAAGGGAGGTAGAGGGGGAGAGAGTGGAGGAGGGGATGTGGGAAAACCATGGTGACTGCACCTAAGGGGAAAAATCCTATATGCACACGCATATAGGAAATAAGCATATATTGTGAAAAAATAAACAATGATGTTTAAAAATAAATAAAAAAGAATCTTTAGAGATCACTTTGTGTGTATGTACAGATATGCACAAACACACACACTTAGACTTCTTGTAGCTTATCTTGCAAATTGGTTTCTTGGAATATACAAGATCATAAATGCGTACATTAAAATGACAGTAAACACTTATCTACAGGGCTCCCTCTGGGCCAGGCGTAATGCACTCTAACTGGCTTATTCCTTATTACAACTATAGGAAAGAATATTCCCGTCCATCCATGGCCACCTGGGCACTGAGGCTCAGGCAGATGAAGTAACTTGCTGAAGGTTAAACCCTGGGTGTTGAGTACACACCGTCCTGGGCTGCTATGCTGGTTGTCCTGACAGTGGACGAGCAAGGTAAGAGAGTTAGCATTTAGTTAAGATGGCCAGGGACCTACTCCGTGTGCAAAACATTCTCCTCTGTGGAAAATGGCACAATGTGACTGCGTCTTGTTCACCTCATCAACCTCAGGGTCACAATCTCATGAAATCAGCTGTTTGATATTCTGCACTAATCTTCCTTCCCACCAGCACCTTAACCCTGTCCATTCACATGTGGATACTGCTTTTCAGAACTGGCACAGACATTTGCTCCCTTGAACAGTGCCACTTGACCCAGGCTAGGCCTTATTTTCTTGGGGTTGGGGTATGGCCATGGGTAAGGGTGGGGATGGTGCCTTTTGGTTCCTAGTGTGTCTCCATTGCTGAGAGCTGCAAAGTCATGAGCTAGGCTTCCACAATTGTGTTAATCGGAGGGTAAATGTGCTTTTGGGGAGGTTTTGCTCCAGATCCTGGAATACTGTAAATCAAAAGGTGTGATTGACAGGCGAAGCTGAAATGTCTCTCAGCAGGTGAGGATGGCACAGCAGTGATCAAATGAAAAAACAGGTTGTGTTTCTTTTGGAATCCAAGATAAAGCATCATAGAGGAGATGCAGTCAGTGAAAAGGGAGACCACAGGTAGGGCTTTTAGCCCCTTCCTGGTAGCCTAGGGGTTAAGTCTCAGTGCTGTCACTCATGGTCTGAGTTCCATCCCTGGCCAGGGAGCTGACCCACATGGTGCAGCAGACCTCTCCTGTCTCACCGGCAGCTCCCCTCAGCAGTGTACTTCAGTAGATCTGCCTGTTCTGCTCCCTACTCTGTCTCTGGTGAATCCTCTGATTCCCTCATCACTGGCCTACACCCCAGTTCTACGCATAAATAAAAGTTAAAAAAAAAGAGCTTTTAAAATTGTAATATTTTTTCCTGAAGGAAAAGGTGTTTCACAGTGTTACCAGTCTATCCATCTCAGCAAAGGTGTAACTGTTTTGAAGCCAGTAAGATCAGGAAAGACAACAGGCATTTCTAGTCATTTACACTAGTACTTGCTCACTCTGACTCTCTTTGGACATAGAGGGTCACTGAGTCCAGCTGAGTCTTAGGAGATCTATGAAAGTCAAGTGGTGATCATGCTGGAATCAGAATTTCATCAACTTAAGGGACTCTGGAAAAGACTCAGCCCCAGCCACCCATTTCACAGATGAGAAAAATGAGGCCCAGGAACTAGCACAGAACACGGACTAGAAATCCGCCACAGCTCTCAGGCTGGCATTCCCTCCACATACCAGACCCCTGCACCGTGGGCTGCGGGGAGATGGTCAAAGCAATAAGGCTTTAAATGGGGGGACTAGTGTTAAAACAATAAGGCTTTAAAAAATCAATCGCTTCAGCTAAGCAACAGCCAGTGGTTCCCCAAAAAGCAGACACCAACTTGTCCAGGACAGAGGTGCTCAGTTAAGGTGCAAGGAGAGGAGTCTACACCACACACTCCACCATACCAGCGAGTTAGTGCTACAGGTTCAGAATAAGGATCATGGAACTCCATCCCCACGAGGTTCTGGCTTAGATTCAAGGAAGCCTGGAGTCCGCTGACACTGAATGTAAAATTGACTATCAGGATACACATTCAAAAAAAAAAAAAATCTGGGAAAACATACGTAGCTTCTACTAGATTTGAGATAGGAAAAGAAAAGGAGTTAAGAGCTATTACTCTAAAGGTTAAAAAAAAAAAGAAACCTCTTTTACATCAAATGGCAGATCTTAGTCATGGCATAAAATAGGTGATGAAAAAACTTTTCAAAAGTTAAAAGTTTTAGGGCTTTGGTTGGGAGTGGATTTTTTGATTCACAGAACACTGATTTGGTGAGATATGAAAAAATGAGTTATTCATTTTCCACATTTGCCATGGGAAAGTAAAGAATGGCAAAACTCTCAGCACATTCAGTGAGTTCAAGTATTATAACTGCCGCTGAAGTGATGTCAAAATGCGGACAAGGGGCTGCGAGCCTTTCCTCTAGCTTTTGAGATACATGAGGGCAGGAGCATGTCTGTCTGGCTCACTCTGTCTCCTCTCCAACTCCTAGTGTAGTCCAGCATAGGCAGACCCTTCTCTAAAAAAGGACCCAGTGGGCCTCCCTGGTGGCACAAGAGTTTAAGTCTCAGCACTATGAAGCTGTTGGCAGCCACTGCAGCAAGAGTTCGACCCCTGGCAGACCTCTCCTGTCTCGCCCGCTGCTCCCCTCAGCAGTGTATTTCAGTAGATCTGCTTGTTCTTCTCCCCATTCTGTCTCTGGTGAGACAGTCTCTGGTGTCTCTCACCCTCCTGACACCTCTGGCCTTCACCCCAGCTCTTGTATGCGTAAATAAATAAATCTTAAAAAAAAAAAAAAGACGCAGCACTTGGGGTTTTGTTGTTAAAGACTGCTCTGTTACATTTTTGACACATGATTAGTCAGGTAAAAACAAGAGTACAATTTTGTGCCGACACTGCTCTTCAGCCAGGTCTCAGCCAGCAGGAGTGATTTTGCCTGTTCCTATGAGTGGTTGAGAAGCTGGGTCCTGTGGCCAGGGGAAGTGGACCCTGTGTATAAGGGAAATGGGTTATCCCAGACTACTAGGGTCATCCACGCAGCAGGAGGAATTACTAAGTGTGCCTTGGTCCTGGGAAAGGAATTAGGCAGGCAGCAATGTAGGAGCCTGAACTGAGAGTCAGACGTGAGGTCTGCATCCCTCCCCACCTCCCAACATCCCACACCCCACATCCGCACCTCACAGGCTTTAACACCGAGGACCTAGGGGATAACAACATCTACTCTGACAATTTCCTATCATTGTAACTATCAGATTAAACAATAGGCAGGAAATTGCCTTGATTACTTTATAGCTTATATTACTGTTCACACAGATAAAGCAATTTAATACTTTATACAAATCCATTTTCAACAGAATTATTAAGTTTGACTGCTAGTTCTTTTAGAGTATATATGTTCCTTTAAAGTCAGAGAAAGAGGCACTACTTCAGAGAGATGAATGGAGATAATAAGGAGTAATTTGGGCTTTGAAATAGCTACAAAATGTCCTGTAAAAAGTGTATCTCCACTTGTGGTTCTTGACTGTACAGAATATAAACAACTTCTATTTGACACAGGGTATAAATCATGAGCCTCATGAGATACCCTTGGCTTCTGCAAATCACACAGGATCTTGGATCTGCTGTGTGATGTTGAAGAAGTAACTTCACCTCTCTGGGCTTTAGTCGCCACAATTTAAAGAACCCTATTCTAACATATTTTTGTCAGCTGTCAACTTCCAGGTTAAATTTTTGTCATACCAATATACCTACTTCAGGTGACATAAAATTAAAAAACAAAACAAAACAAAAAAAGCGGTCGGTCCTTTCTTGGGAGGCATAAACTATGAAGGACAGACATCCACTGAGGTTTTCTGACAACAGAGCCAGAAGCTCTGCAAAAACCGCCCCCTGGACACAAGGGGAACAAATAAACACGGAAGCACATGGAACGCAGGAGCGTTTGCCCAGTCACGTCTATGAAATGAAGACCGTGCTCTCTAATAAGTTACGATTCCCACTTTCATAAAATTAAGGCATAGCGTTAGTTATTTTTCAAAAGAAAAAAGACGTTTGTAGGCAGTCCCTGTGGTCCGCCTTTCCGTCCGTCCCTCAAGTGTGTTTTACACACTAGTCTGGCCGCGCCCAGGAGCTGAGCTCTGCCAGGGCCAGGTCACAGGTATGTCCTGGGCCAACTAAGGAAACTTGGAGGAGAAGCGCAGGGCCGAGCCTGCAGCACCCAAGCCCCGAGCCCCTTCTCCCGCTAAGACTCCACCCCACCCCCGAGTGTGCCCGGGTCCGGGTGAACTCGGGCTGACCGCGCCCCCGTGGGGCGCCCCTCGGGCCACGTGCGCGTCGCCCCCGCCCAGATCGGCTCCCCGCGCGCCGCTGGAATCCGGGGCCGCCGCGCGCGGTGCGCGGGCAAGAGGCGGCCGGGAGGCCGGGGCAAAGTCGGCGTACCTGGCGGCCGGTGCGGCCTCGGTGCTCTCCCCGCGCCAGCGTGGCTGGGGCCGCTCCGCCGTCCGCTCGCGTCCCGAGGCTGGAGGCGCCCCGACGGGGCCGGCCCGCTGCGCCCCGGCTCGACCGCGCACAGGAAGCCCGCGCCTGCCAGCGTGCGACCCTTTTATAACCCACTAGTGACTCATAACCGACCAGGCGCCTTTGCTTCAAAACCCCCCGCCTCGCCCCCCTCCTGCCTGTTCTTGGAACCTACAGCTTGAAAAACTTTTTTCTTTTTAAAGGAAAAGTCGAAAAAGTCCAGCGCCCCGAGGATGGGTGTTTTCCCCTTTCCCTTTCTCGCGGGTCACTCTGTGTGCGCGTGTTTTCTCTCCCCACACGCGGTGTACTTTCCTGCCCCCGCGCTGCCAGCCTCGGGCTCCAACCTTTGTTCTTAATGAAAAGGAAACGCATTCAAAGCACTGCCCAGACGGCGCCCCAGCGTTCAGTGGGCAGGAGGGGAAGTTGCTACTTTCTGCGACTGGGTGGCAGGGGTGTCTTTTCAGAGTCTTTGCAGATGGGAACGAGCGGCCGGCCGAGAAAGCAAGTGGGAGGCTTTCCCTCCCCAGCGGAATCAGCTGGCGGCAAGCGGGTCCCGAGCCCAAGAAAAGGTCAAGTGGCTTCTCCCTGTGACCCTTCCCGGCAGCAGCTCTGAAGCGCCCGCCTTGGGTTTGGAATGGGCACCTGGAGTTTGCGTTACTCACATTTGTCCTTGGAGATGTCATGATACTGGACTCGAATCTCCTTTAATTTTGGCTTCCCCGACATTCCCTCCTTCCCGCCCTTCCTATCCCTCAGGACATATTCTTGAAGGCTGGAGTTGCTTTTAATGGTTCATTTCATTGCCCCCTCTTTGTCCTGATCCCCCCAAAGAAGGGCATTTTTCTGGAGCAGGTCGTTTGACCCATCGACTGGAAATAAGTGAAATAGATCTAAAACATGACTCCTGTATTCTACAGCCCTAGTTGAATAACTTATTAATGAGCCTCAGCTCAATAAATTTTCAGATGAGAAGGAGAGAAACAAGAGGGGGTGAGGTAAGGCGGAGAAAATGGTGATGGGACTTGGCCCCATCACTGGGTGACTCATGGCTCTTTGTAGATAAGTTGGGCCCCCGCTGGATTCCAGAACAAGTTTCCTGTACCCAAATCTCCATTCCAAGGGCTGCAGACATTTAAACTGCTTGTTTTAAAAAGACATCTGAAAATTAGTTTCTAGGTCCTCCCTGGTGACACAGCGGGTTAAGTGCAGCACTATGAAGCTATCTGCAGCCGCTGCAACACGAGTTCGATTCCCTGCCAGGGAGATTCCCACACGATGCAGCAGATCTCTCCTGCCTCACCCACTGCTCCCTCAGCACTGTATTTCAGTCCATCCCTTTGTTCTGCTCCTCACTCTGTCTCTGGTGAATCCTCTCATCACCCCACACCTCTGGCCTATACCCTAGCTTGCATGCATATATAAATAAATCTTAAAAAAATAATAAAAATTAAAAAAAGAAAATTAGTTTCTAAAACCCTGACATGTATGCTAAAGCTGGGAATTACTTAGCCTTTAATTCACAGATGCGCCCCAGTTAGTTAAGGAACTCGGGAGCAAAGCTCTCTATTCTTAAGGCTTTTATCTTCTTCCTTACAATTCAAGAAAGAATGACTATGGTGATATTGAAAATTGATATACTATTTACCATCAGCCTGTTAACTATATTAAATCTTTCAGTCCTTGCTATGATCATCTGAAGGAGGGACATTGCCGCACAGATCAACCACTTTGCCTGCGGTGATGGAAAGCGGACAAGCTGACCTTCAAACTCAACTCCCACCCAGGTGTGTGGATGCTCCGTGATCCAGTCTGCTGTTTCCCACATCCACCTTGCATCTGAGAGCTGGAGAAAACAGTGGGGAAAGGAATATTGATCTCCCCCCTCTGCTGGTTATGCCCCTCTGCTAGTTGTAGACACCCTTGAGTTCTTTCCAAATGTTTCTACAAAGTCCTTGTTTGGGACACTCAGCGTGCATAGTGGACAGAGAAATGATTTTTTTTGGAATCAAAGCACTCAAATTTTATGTCATTCTAGCGGTGGGACCTGGAGATCACTGTGCATCGGCACTTCATCTGTAACATGAGGGTAATAATGTGTTCCATTTGGGGTTGCTGGGAGCGATCTGTGTGTTCCCCCACCCCCTTCCTAGTTGGAAGCCCTGACTCCGTATGGAATGGTGTTACGGACTAGAAACTGTGTGGATGTGATAAAGGTTAATTAAATGAGGTTGTAGGAGTGCGGTCCTAATCGATAGGACTGATTGCTCTTTTAAGATTGAGAGACGCCAGAATTCTGTTATCCACATTGGCGAAATGAAGAAATCATGTGACAGCGAGTGGTGGCTGTTGCAAGTGAGGCACAGCCTTTACTAGAAAGTGAATTTGGCTTGACCTTGGACTTCCCTGGCTCCAGAACTGTGAGAACATACATTTCTGTAATTCAAGCACCCAGTTTATGGTATTTTGTTATGGCAGCCTTAGCAGGTGAAGGCAATAATATGTATTAAATAAGATGATGGATACAAAATGCCTACTCTGAATGGAAACTGAGAAAGTAGGGAACATTTGTTGGAACAAGTGTTGCCCCATGAATGTTGTGGGTTGAATTGTGTCCTCCCAAATGTGCATGTTGAAACCCTATGTCCCTACTACCATGTCATGTGACCTTATTTGGATACACGGTCATTGCCTATTAGTTCTGCAATTGATTAAGATGAGGTCCTATTGGGGTAGACTGGGCCCCCATCTAGTGAGACTGGTGTCCTTATCAACATGTGCCATGTGTGAGAAAGACACAGGGATAGAGGACAGATGATAAAAAGAGACAGAGAGAGAAGATGGCCTTTGTCAGCCAAGGGCAAGAAGACTGGACCAGACCCTTCCCTCGCCAAGCCTCAGAAGAAAGTGTCCCTGTTGATCTTTTGATTTTGGATGTCCCGCCTCTAGAACCACAAGACAGCACATTCCTGTTGTTTAAGCCTTTGCGGTACTTGGTTATGGCACATGATTTATTCTGATAATCCAGAGGTGTGTCCAGAGCTGATTTAGAGATTTCTTTGATGTCCTCATGGCTCCTTATGTCCACCAGAGGCTGATTAGGTGAGACCACTGACCTCCCAGGTCAGAGTGATGCTCATTGATGTCACTTCCTACAGAAAATGATGAACAGATTGTGGCAACTGGTACAACCTTATACCAATGAAGGGGTCTTGCCAAGAACACCATAAATTCATGAAATTCGACAGAAACCACAATAATCTCAGGGAGTGATTAGGAGGCAGCCTGCAATCTCTCCTTAAAAAGTAATCATGGAAAAAGTAAAAGTAATTCCTGGAGGTTTAGCCCTAAACTCATCTAGAAGCTTGGAACCTTTGGAAGAAGATAAGAGAGAGACATTTCTCAGAGTGGATAATACTTTCTAGATGGTGGGTGAAGAGAGAGATTGGCATTTCAGGCTTGAGTAGTTTGTTTACTGTAGTTCAAGGTTTTAGTTCACTCTTTACTCTGTTGGAAAATAAAATGGAGACAATTCCTTCCACCGTGAACTGTGGCTCCTCTCTATCCCTGGGGATGAAGGGGGTTGAAGCGGCTTCCTCTAGACCTCTTCAGTGAAGCAACCATAATTAATGCCTGAGGCTAAAAATGTTGCCTTCTTAAGAAGTCAGACTTAATAAATAGTGCTTGTTTTAATTTTTCATACACAAAGCATCAGAAGGTTTTTTTCCTGTCATAATTTAATTTTTATTCCTTTCACTGTTTATGACATTTTGGAAGCTCAAATCTGAAGTCTATGTTTTTCTCACCCACAGTTCCTCTGTAAATGGGTTTAGAGTGTGATATGACACCCCAAAATGCTGGGATACTTCTCTCTTCAGAGGATAAAGGAATGGCCTTACACATTTTTATTTTTATTTTTATTTTTTAAAGATTTATTTACTTATGCATACAAGCTGGGGTAGGCAGAGGTGGGGGCTGGTGAGAGGATTCACCAGAGACAGAGTGGGGTGCAAAACAAGGGGATCGACTGAAATACACTGCTGAGGGGAGCAGCGGGTGAGACAGGAGAGGTTTGATGTGCCTTGTGGGAAGCTCCCTGGCAGGGGATCGAACCTGTGCTGCACTTGCTCTGGATAGCTTCATAGTGCTGAGACTTAACCCTTTGTGCCACCAGGGAGGCCTTACACATTTTTAAAGTCTCTTTCTATCAAATAGATAGGGTGACAAATTAGAATCAGCCTTTCAGCTTTATCTTTCCATTCACCCCTTCCCAAAGCACAGTGGAATGAAGTCAAATCTCTGCATAGAACAGTGGGATTTATTGCAATGAGTTACAGGTTCTGATTAGCTATGTCCTAATTATCTAATCATTTGTACATCCTGACTGCCTCATGAGAGTGCTTTCATCTTTATATACACCACCTCCTCTAGATAATTTCTTTTGCAACCTTCATCTTTAAACATTTCAGTAATGAAAATTTCTCTTGGTCCATTTCTTCCTTTTCTCCTCAGGTTTATTAAGAAATAATTAACATATAAAACACTTTAAGGTGTACAGCATGAGAGTTTGATGTAGATATATTGTGAAATAATTGCCACAGGCTCGGTTAACATCCACATTCTCATACAGATACAAAAAAAGAAAAAAGAAATTTCCATAGGATTTATTCTGTTAATTTTCCTAGATTATATATTATAGTCAATGTGTTATGCGTTATAGCTCTAGTATTGACTAATCCTGTCTTTTAATTTTTTTAATGTTTTGGGGAGCCAGGTTGTCATAATATGTTGGAAAATTTCATATAGTGGAACATGAGTTGGGGTCTTAGGACTGAATTGAGATTCTAGAAATAGTTTGGTTCTTGAACAATGCTGGCAGGGAAATGTTCTGTTTTCCTGTTGACTATCATCACTTTCAGAGAATATTTCTTGCCCACCCCATGGCGTTTACTTCACTCAGTATCTGACCTCAGCCACGTTCTTATCTCTACTGGCCTGGCCCATGTATTCAGCTTCAGTTGGTGAATTGAGTCACTTGTAGTAAATCACTCTCTGCTGTCTTCCCCCCCCCCCCATCTTTCTTCCTCCCTGAAATGACTGGGGAGACTTCCCTGGGCACCAGCACTGTCTGTTCTTTTGTTCTCTTTCTTCCTGAAGACCAAAGTATATAAGACACTTGGAGCCATCCAGCTAAGTCAGTGCTCCTCTGATGGTGTTAGCTGTCCCGTGTGCTGCTGTTATATGACTGAATACCACAGCCGGTGGCTTCAATAACAGTTATTTCTCACCATTCTTGAGAATGGGAAGTAGAACATCTGCTGATTGGCTACTGGTGAGGGCTCTCTTCTTGACTTGCATTGTAGAGGGTTGCCATCTTGTTTTGTCCTCAAATGACTTCCCCCCAGTGCTTGAATATAAAGAGCAAGTGAGATCTCTCTCTCTCTCTGTGTCTTCCTTTTCTTCAAAATGGACAAGAAGAGCACAAGGGACTGTGGTGATCTTTGTGCATGAGAGAACTACAGACACTACACCTGAGTGGAGAAATCAAATACTGTCCCCAAATTAACATAGTGTAAGACAAAACCCCACCAGTCCTACTGCATTTAGACTTCATGCTTGGGGCCTCATTCAACCTCAATTACCTTCTAAAAGTTTTATTCAAATGCAAATCACACTGGGAGTTAGAACCTCAGCAAGTGATTTTGGGAGGAACACAATTTAGTTCACAGAATCCATTGACTATGATAATGGTGTTTGGTTTTCTCCTTATGTTCTTTTGTATGAATAAAATAATCCCAGTTTTTCCTTTAACAGATTTGTTTTTAAATTATTTAAATATTCCCGGTGGCTCTCTTGTACCCTTTTCTGAATCTTCAGTCCCCACCCCCGCCTTTTTTTTTTTTTAAATTTTATATATTTTTGCGTAGAACTGGGGTGTAGGCCAGAGTGCAGGAGGCTGAGAGACAGAACCAGAGTGGGGAGCAGAACAGGCAGATCTACTGAAATACACTGCTGAGGGGAGCAGTGGGTGAGACAGGAGAGGTCTGCTGTGCCATGTGGGTCAGCTCTCTGGCAGGGGATGGAACTCAGGTTGTAGTGGTGATAGTGTGAGACTTAACCCCTAGGCCACCAGGGAGCCCATGTTCAGTCCTTTTTAAGAACAGTACTCCAATGCTCATCCTTTTTGAGTATAATTTAAGAATGACCCCAGTGCTGGATTAAGGGAAATGGGGAAAGCAGAATCCAAGAGAGAAGCATGGATAGTGACAGTGATCTGTGGAAGCCAGAGGTAGTCCCACCCTTGAGTTGCAAAGGTATCATTGAAGATAAATGGGTTCTGAAAATAGCCAAAGGTGACTTAGAATTACTAAATTTAACAGGAAATCTACAGGACTTAATATGTTCCAAACTCAATCATATCTGAAATAGCGATTTCTTTCAGGTGATTTCTATTACCAGGTAAGTATAATGAAAATGTAACGGGAGCTGAAGCCAAAGACTTGCAGGTGGCACCCCCTTGAGGGGGCTGCTGGTGAGGATGAATAAGCCCAGGTGAAATGCGAACTAAGAGTTGGTGGGGGGCCTCCCTGGTGGCGCAGCGGTTGGGCGCTGCACTGTGGAGCTGTCTGCAGCGGCAACGGGAGCTCGATGCCTGGCGGGGGAATGGCGCGGCAGACCTCTCCTGCCTCGCCCACTGCTCCCCTCAGCAGGGTATCTCTGACGATCTGCCTGTTCTGCTCCCCCACTGTCTCTGGTGAACCCTCTCGCCACCCCGCGCCTCTGGCCTGTACTCCAGCTTGTATGTATAAATAAATAAATCTTAAAAAAAAAAAAAAGAGTTGGTCGGGGTGGAGACTCTGATAAGAAATCTAAGGAACTGCAGAAGCAGCCCCGGAGTCAGTGTGCGGGATTTCAGTGTTTTAGGATCTCCAGCGGTCCTGGGGTCAGCCGTTTCTGCC
The DNA here is from genome assembly GCA_004024925.1 of Scalopus aquaticus. Taxonomy (NCBI): domain Eukaryota; kingdom Metazoa; phylum Chordata; class Mammalia; order Eulipotyphla; family Talpidae; genus Scalopus; species Scalopus aquaticus. The sequence continues at coordinate 90,393 of PVIJ01001145.1, read as the reverse complement.
CCCAACACTCAGATCTTCCAGAAGGCTGTTTCAGACCTCTGAAGGACAGTGGGGAGGCTTTCAGCAGCCAAACTGAGAGAAGAAAAGTTCGAAGGCTTTGCAGGTAGCTGAGTGACTGAAAGTGTCCCAGCTTTGCTGCTGCTACAGCCTGGGAGGGAAGGCGAAGACCTGGGGCTGGGCTCCTCGCTGAGTTGCATGTGGGCGGTTTGGCTGCTGCAGCCTCTGTTTCCAGGGCCCATTCTCTGGTGCGGCGCTGGAGTGCGTGGAGTTCGTCCAGGACATCCTCTCTCACCATAAGCGCGCGGGTGAGGACCCACAGTCAGGCCAACCCATCTCACATCGGGGTTGCCCTGTAACACTGGCTCTTCTCGGCAGCGCTGGTGAGCACGTCCTGTTGTGTCTTCTGCTGTCTTCGTGAGCGGTATCCCGGCCTATCGTCTGCCTGGCTGCCACCTGTTCCAGGCCTCGGCAGTGGGAAGACGCCATCTTGGGAACGAGGCCTTCTGTTTGGGAGAGGACTATAAAACATTGAACACTGCTTCGGGTGAGGTAAGTGGCCATTTGTGGCCTAAGTGACTCTTTTTTTCTTGTTTGTTAAATAAATGCCATTATTGTTGTTCTCTGAACCTGAGTAGTCTTGCAATTGTGTGCGCAGGTGAAGAACTCAGTGACTGGTAAATTATTTGGGCACTATTCTTGGTCAAGTTTTAGTGCTCCTTGCTGCTCTTTATCAAGATCTCTTTTCCCATATATTTTATTTATTCAAGTCTTAAAGGACTGTGTAGCTAAAATTCTCCTTTTTGTACAAGTGACCAATATCTTTGATGGAAGAGAACTAAGCTCTAGTTATGCTGATTTCTACCCAATTTTTTTGAACATAGCTTGGAGTTCCCTGAATTTATTATTTATAAAAGTCTTCCTTGCTTTCTTATTCTTCACAGTCTGTTTTGTTCCAATTCATGTGACATTGAGCTCAGATTTCTCTTTTTTTGTGTTAATATGGTATCTTTTGGTTTCATCTCTTTTAGCTTCATTATCAGTTTGTCTTTCTCTTACCAATGGAAATTTAACAAGTTTGAGATTTGGATTCTGTCTTGGTTACTAAATTACTATTCCACATATATGGAATACATATATGTATGTATATGTGTGCATATACATATGTACATGCACCTGTAACAAGGCACTTAGTATTAAGCACAAAGTAGTTGATCAACAAATCCTGAATTAAATTAGCTTTGCTAGGACACCGAAGGCCAACAGAAGCATAACAACAAGTTTATCTATTGGAAGGTAACCAATTGAGAGTCCTGGGTGCTAATAAAACATTTAGAATGTACTAAAATATATAGTCTGTTTTTCTAGATGTGTATGTAATATTGTGCCATAACAACCAATAAATATTTGGTCTTCATCCTGCTTGTGGGACAGAGCTCCCAAAACCTTTGGAATTTTCTCTTTTTTTTCTTAAAGATTTGTTTATGCATGTAAGAGCTGGGGTATAGGCCAGAGGTGTGGGGTGAGAGGATTCACCAGAGACAGAGTGGAGAGCAGAACAAGTGAATTGACTGAAGTACACTGCTGAGAGGAATAGTGGGCAAGGCAGGAGAGGTCTGCTGCACTATGTGGGAAGCTCCCTGGCAGGAGATGGAACTGGTGCTGCAGTGGCTGCGGATAGCTTCATAGGCTGAGACTTAATCCCTTGCACACCAGGGAGGCCCCACCTTTGGAATTTTCTGAAGAGGAGAGCAATGAAGGGTGTCTTTTGTTATGTGAATGAAGTGACTTTCGGTTTACCCCTAGGTCATCTAAGGATTGGAGCCAGATGCCTGAGGAATCTACCTTATAATTAGAGGATTGGAATTTTCAGTCACATTCCACCAAGGACCCCATCTCCAGGGAGGGGAAAAGGGGTTGCAGATGCATGCAATTATGTTAATGTAATAGTCTTTTTATCCCTCTTCCCCCACCCCCAAAAGGACAGACCTTAGAGAACTTCCAAGTTGGTGAATACCCAGAAATGCTGGGAGAGCAATGCCCTGGAGAAGGAAAAGAAGCTCCTATGCATCTCTGTAAATTCATCTGTATTCTTTTTTTTTTTTTAAGATTTATTTTATTTTTTTTAATGTATACAAGAACTGGGGGCTAGGCCAGAGGTACAGGATAGGGATGAGAGGATTCACCAGAGACAGAGTAGGGACCGGAACAGGCAGATCTACCAAAATACACTGCTGAGGGGAGCATCGGGAGAGACAGGAGAGGTCTGCTACATATGTGGGTCAGCTCCCTGGCTGGGGATGGAACTTATGCCACAGTGGCTGGTGATAGCTTGATAGCACTGAGACTTTAACCCCTGTACCACCAGGGAGGCTCCTCATCTGTATTCTTTATCATAGCCTTTAATAATAATCTGGTAATCTAGCAAGTAAAATGTTTCTTTGAGTTTTGTGAACTGCTCCAGCAGATTAATTGAACAGGAGAAGGAGACTGTGGGACCCTCTGATTTATAGTCAGTCTATCAGAAGCACAGGTAACACTGTTACAGGGCAGCCCCGGTATAAACGTGGTGCCTGTCTGGATTCTCACCCGTGCGCTTAAAAGGGACTTAAAAGCTCAACTGCAGACATGCACACAATAAAATTAAAAAAAGGGTTTATTTACAAAAAGGGAAAGAAAAAGATAAAGAATAAAATTGGTGAATGCATCCTACCAGTTCTGCTGAGCTGGAATCGTATGGCCCACTTCAATAAAAACTCTGGCAATCCACGCGAAGAACAATAACCCCCCTCCAAGCTCACAGGTCTGGTTTTTAAGTCCCCAAACCACTCCTTAACTCCTCCCTCAGTCCTCAACATCCTTTCTTCATTAATGATGGCATTCTGGGATTCGTAGTTTTAGGTGTCTTGGATCTCCCTGGCTTGAGGTGGGGGTGGGGTCCTGGGACACTCCCCTTTCCTGAGGACCACCCTCTTACAACAGTGCTGTGGCTGGCTTTGCCACTGGTGTCTGAATTCCCAGGAGGATTTCTTAGAACTTTCACCGTGGAACCTGATGCTATCTCTGGGTAGATAGTGACAGAGTTGAATTAAACACGGACACCCAGCTGGTGTCTAGAAAATTACTTGTTGCATGTGTGGGGCCCTCCCCCTCCTCACAATGGAAATTGGGTCCAGGCATCCATTTAGTATATTAATAAAATTTCATTGACTCATGAATGCCCTTACTTGAAGAATAATAGAAATTAATTTTCAGAAATAACTGAAATTAATTTTCAAGTTCTAAAGTTCACAACTTTTGATTTATGTGGCCAAATTTATTCCCCCCTAGTCTTGCTCATCCAAGTAATTGGTGCCATATTCCACTCTATGACTACCGTAATTTCTTGCTTTCTCTCACCGCACATATCCAATTCATTAAAATTCTATAGACTTGGCCTCCCTGGTGGCGCAGCGGTTAAGTGCTGCGCTGTGGAGCTGTCGGCAGTGGCAACGTGAGTTCGACACCCAGCCAGGGAGAATCCCACATGGTGCAGCAGACCTCTCCTGCCTCGCCCGCTGCTCCCCTCAGCAGTGTATTTCTGATCTGCCTGTTCTGCTCCCCGCTCTGTCTCTGCTGAACCCTCTTGCCATCCCATGCCTCTGGCCTGTACCCCAGCTTGTATAAATAAATAAATCTTTTTTTTTTTAAGATTTATTTTTTATTTATACATACAAGCTGGGGTACAGGCCAGAGGCGTGGGGCGGTGAGAGGATTCACCAGAGACAGAGTGGGGAGCAGAACAGGCAGATCAGAAACACACTGCTGAGGGGAGCAGCGGGCAAGGCAGGAGAGGTCTGCCGCGCCATGTGGGATTCTCCCCAGCCGGGCGTCAAACTCGCATCGCCGCTGCCGACAGCTCCACAGCGCAGCGCTTAACCACTGTGCCACCGGGGAGGCCCTAAATAAATAAATCTTTAAAATAAATAAATAAAATTCTGTAGACTCTATCTCTAAGCCATAGGCTGACCCACCTACATCTCTACAGCTACCACCTGATCCCAAACCACCATCTTCATATGCCTAGGCAACTTGCCTTTTTCCTTCATGTATTTCATACCCAGCCAGGGTAGTCTTTCAAAACCCCAATTCAGATGTCACATCTTTATTCAAAATGTGGCAATAGCTTGCCCTTGCATGGAGAAGAAATCTCAAATTCCAACCTAGATGGCACGGCCTGGTAGCATCTCTTCACTCACCCCTTGCATTGCCCATTCTTATTATATTTCTGCTGCAATAACCTTGTTTTTATTGCTGGAATTTGAGTCTGACTTTATTTTATGAATTTGCACTACCATGGCATCTGTGTTCTCTGAACAGTAAGAAGTTTCTCGGAAGATAAGTAAACAAAATTTTGTAAGAGACATTTTTGCTAACCCTGATCCTTTAGGGGAATAACTTTCCAAGTTTGCAGTAAAATGGAAGTGTCCCCAGTGGTTAAATTGGGTGAGAAACCCACATGACTTCTCCATAAAGGTAATGTAAGCACTTTGGTGTAGTATATTTTTACAAATAACTTGGTTTCTTTGTGAGAACATGGTGACCTAATGCAAGTTAAGGATGAGTAATGAGAGAGATCTGAGGAATATAGCTCAGCAGAGAATAGAATTTTGTTCTACCACATAAACCTTTTACCTCAAAGCAGAGTGAGCCAAGACTGTGGTGCTGGCTGGTCAGTTCCCGGGGCCATTACTGTCCCCAGCACTGGTCTAACATTCTAAGAATTAGCACATTTTACACTACAGGGAGTGTGCCCTACAGAATCCTTTGTTGCTTACATATATAAATTATCTTCTTTTAGGGCAATCTAATTTTTGCAAAGTGATCATTTGCCCAGAATTTGGTGCCTAACATGTGTAGTGTCTTGAGTGTCTATCTCCTAGGTATTGACAGGACAGTAAGATAATCATCTATTGCTAGCATTCTCTCAGTGCAAATTTACGCAATGTTAAGGTTCTCAGAAGAAACAGAACCAACTAGATATTTGTACATATATATGCCTATGTGTATATACATAGGAGAGATGTGTTCATTTTAAGGAATTGGCTCATATGATTGTAGAGGTTGGCCAGTCTAAAATTTGCAGAGTAGACTAACAGATAGACTGGGCACTCAGGAAAGCGTTGCAGTTCAAGTCTGAAGGCAGTCTGCAGGCAGAATTCCCATTTCCTCTAAGGGAAGTCAGTAAGGTCTTCAACTGATTGGGTGAGGCCCACCTATATTATGGAGAAAAAGTAACTTTTCTCAAAGTCTTGGTTGATTTAATTGTTAATCTTATGTAAAATAATACCTTCACAGAAACCTATAAAATAATCTTTGACCAATTATTTGCGTACTGTGGACTAGCCAAATCGAAACATAGAATTAGTCATTGCATGTGGCTTGGGTTCAGACCACAGATATTCCTTCTTATCCTAATTCAAAAGTAGGCTTCCAAGGTGGTAATGGGAGAGTCTCCCGTGTGTTTATGCTCCCATGTGGGCTACAGTTTCTGATAGAAAAGGTCTTCGGTGTTCTCCATACCGACACCAACCACATGCTGCTAGCGTATATTTAAAGGGCAATGACACAAGAAGTTGAAAGTCAAGTAAATCCTCAGCAGGATGGCTATCTGGAGAGGAACTGCCTCCTGTACGATGCTCTCTCCTGGAATGTCATATGGTGCTATGGTGACATCACACTAAGCTGATGACATGGCATTGTCTATTTTCTCTGGGAAGGCTAAGGTCTTTGTCCCATTTTTTAAAAAGATTTATTTATTTATGCATGAACTAGTTGGCAAGAAAGAGTTTCATCAGCCTGGGATGATCGTGAGAGCAAATAGCTTTGCTGCAAGAGTGGTAAACTCATTTTCAGGAGTGGGGGGCGTGGGGCAGAGATACTCTGCTCTGTTGTTTTAAAGAAGTGAAAATGGCTAGGACTAAAAGGCAAAAAGCTACAGCTTTGCAACCTGATAAATATGACTTGATTAGGGTGAATGGTGGACCAGCTGGCAATTTAATGGGAGGTCCTGGAAATGCGAGCTCTATAGAAAGAGCGAGAGAATCTCTCCTTGTATTCCTGCTTGACTAGAAAACTGTACATTCTTGGAGGAGACCTGGGAGGGCCTGGTGAACAGTAAACTAAGGGAGACTTGAGAACAGGTTGTAACTTTGAATATGTTTTCAAGTCATTAAAAAATCTATTGACAGTGGGTACAGCAGTCAATCAATGTAATACATTATATCAACAAAGAAAATATAAACATGATAATATGAATAGATGCAGAGAAAGCATTGATAAGGTTTAGTGATTGTTTATGATAAAAACTCTAAACAAGTGAAATAGAAGTAATCTACCAAAAAATAATAATGGTCAAATATCGCAAACCTCAGCTCATATAATTCTTAATGGAGAAAAGTTGAAAGCTTTCCCTTTAATATTAGGAATAAGACAAGGATGCCCACTATTATCATTCCTGTTAACTAGTATGAGAAGTTTTAACTAGAGCAATCAGGTAACAGGAAATAAAAGGAATCCAGACTGGAAATGAAATATGAAACTATCATTACTTGCAGATGGTCTGATATAAAATATAGAAAAATTATTAGAGGAATAAATACAGTAAAGTAACAGGTTACAATATCAACACACTAAAATCTGTATATTTATATACAAATGAGTGAAAAGATGAAGAAATTGTTAAGAAAAGAATTCCATTCACAATTGCATAAAAAATAATCAAGTACCTAGGAATTCACTTAAGGAGGACTTATACAATGAAAATTACAAGACACTACTAAAGTATACAGAACATGACATAAAGGGATAGAGACATTCTGTGCTCATGAATATATATATTACCAAACTCATCATTAAAAAAAAATAGAAACGTATGCTTAAAAACATCAATCTTTTGCCCCATCTCTTCCACTGTTTTCCAGAAAGGCATTTTAAAAACTCTGTCATCCATCTATCTATCTATCTATCTATCTATCTATCTATCTATCTATCTATCTGCCTATCTATCATCTATCTTTCATCTTTCTATTATGTATGTATGTATGTATGTATGTATGTATGTATGTATGTATCTGGCTAGCTAACTAATCTGCCTATCATCTATTTAATGTTTAATAATATGCAATATGCAAAAGCTTTGGGTTGCTAATAGAAACATCTGTATTCACCCAACCTCCTTCTTTATAAGTGCATCTCTAGAAACACAATTATATCACCAAACTTGTTAGTTTGAAAGGGTCTTAAAATTGTTTAAGCAGGAAAATCTTTGCATAGGGGCGCCACTCACTTTATTCAAAAACCCTCAAAACAGAACACTTTTACATATTTTTTAGGGGGTTTTCAACCATATTTCTAAATGATACATTTACATCACTGTCACCTACATGATTAGACATTTTAGCTCCCTGATACCACACACTCCCTCTTTCCTGTTATCACTTTTGAATTCTGTATTGGTTATCACTTTAGCCCTTTATTACTTGTGACATCAAAGTCATGTCTCTCTTTGTAAGATGAAGGTATTACACAGAAAGAGCTTTCCTTTCAGTCTCCTTTCCCCTCATCTTCCAACGTCTTTGATCTGTGTTTTTACTTTTACATTGTAATGATCGGTGGCATTTACTTTCTGTTTTGCAATCATGATTAAATCTTTTTTTTTTTTTTAAAGATTTATTTTTCATTTTTATACATACAAGCTGGGGTACAGGCCAGAGGCGTGGGGCGGCGAGAGGGTTCAGCAGAGACAGAGCGGGGAGCAGAACAGGCAGATCAGAAATACACTGCTGAGGGGAGCAGCGGGCGAGGCAGGAGAGGTCTGCCGCACCATGTGGGATTCTCCCTGGCCGGGCATCGAACTCGCGTCGCCGCTGCCGACAGCTCCACAGCGCAGCGCTTAACCGCTGCGCCACCGGGGAGGCCCTCATGATTAAATCTTATCTGTCTGCTTACAAGTTGATGTTACAAGTTAAAATGCAATAGGCAGTACTTATGTTATTAGTGTACATTATTAGAGATAATAGGGTTTTCCAGTTGATCAGCATTACCATCACCGTAACCTTGTTTTGCCCCTGCCCCACCCTGCTGATGCCCTCGCCTGGCCCCCATCAGTATCTCTCCACCATATCATACATTATGTCAAGTTCTCTGCTTCCTAGAGACCTCGCCTCCATTTACCCTGTCTGGTATGGCCTGGGTGCCCCAGCTTGCTGTCAACCTCATGCTCTTCTCATGATTTTCCTAGGTTACAGCCCTTGTTGGTTGAAACACATGTCCTTTTCTTTGCTGTGTTATGTCCCTACTTTGTGTATCTCATTCCCTAAAAGCTTCTAAGAATCTGTGATAGCTGAATCTGTTAGTTCTGAAATGCTTATTAGTATATCTTACCTTCAAGCTTGCATGAGGATTTGGGAGGTTGTAGGATTCTTGGTTGGGAATCATTTTCCTCTAGAGCAGGCAGGGTCTGCAAATTTCTGTAGTGGGCCAGTTAATGCATATGTTTGAGAGCCATAGAGTATAGGTGGCAACTGCTTAACTCTGCTTTTGTAGCATGAAAGAAGCCACAGACAAGATAAATGAGAGCCAATAAAAGTTCATTTTCAAAAGAAGTTGCATGTGGTGCGTGGAAATTTAACTTTGAAGACATTTTGTTCTCTTCTTACATCTAGTGCTATGTTTTAGAAGTTTGATGTTGGACACACTTGTCATTAGTATGGAGCATCCTTTCCCTCCCTCCCCCCAACTGGTAACATCTACAATCTTCCCTTTAATTCTTGTATTCTAAAATTTCATAATACTGTGTTTTGGTGTGGTTCTTTATCAATTTCTGGGCATATAGAGGGCTATTTTAGTCTGAAAATTTGAGTTCTTTTTCAATTCAGTAGACTTTTCCTCTTTAATTTTATGCTTATCTCTCTTGTTTCTGATCTTTTTTTCTGTAACCTTTACTAATTGGATGATGGGTTATTTGGGTTGATCCTCTGTGTCTAATCTTTTCTCTTGTTTTAGGGAGGAGGAATCTCCTTGTCTTATTTTTTGAGAGTTTTACATAAGCATACCCCTCAAAATGGTTATTGATTTGTTTTTGGCAGTAACATTGAAAAGTAACTTTTTCATGCTTCTCTAGTCATTTTACTCTGACTTTCCCACCTCTCCCACACCATACTATTTATCATAAAGTTAATCACCCTATACTTGAGATGTGGAAGTTGTAGAATGTTCTAAGTGGGAAGGCAAAGGTAGGTCACAATCAGGAAGCAGTTGTATGATCACTTTTCTGGTGAAATGAATCTCAAAAAAAAGGGATCATACTCTCTAAGAGTCTGTTATATTATCACATAATTTTCATATATAAATATTCATTTTTGTCACTCATTTTGCCTTTCTAAATTTATATTTTAAAGAAGACTCTCAGTATTGATTAAGCTTTAGATTACATATAACCTAGATTTTTATCTTATTTTAATTTCGCTGAGGGTACTAGTTAGCATTTTTCTAGTTTCTTTTTTATTTTTTGAGATTTATATGTCTCCTTGAGGTAAATTTTTGGTTAGTATATTTTTTTTCCACAAACATTTATTTGATTTTCTAAGAAATTATATTTTATTGTGTGTAAAAGTGGGAAAAGAGAAAAGTTGACTGTGAGGTCTATGGACATGGGTGGGACCTGTAAAGGGGAAAGTTTCCTTTCAGGGAGCCTGAAAGTGAGGGGTCTCTGAGGTGCTGAACCCCACTGTTCAGGTTTTTCTGGACTTACTTTCCATTTTCCATTTTTACTTTCCATTTTGAAAGAGAAGAATCTCCTATTATTTCTTCTTTAGGGAGAAACACCTGGCTTTCGGGAGAGGATTGACTATTTCCTTAGTAGCCTCTTGTTTTTGGACCCCCCACCTCACTCCTGCCAGCTGTTATGCCAAGTCCAGCATTTCTGGGTCCAACTGGCAGTCCAGGTTTTCTGCTTCTGTTAGCTCAATGTCTCTGGTTTCGGCTGTACCTTTCTCCACTCAGTATTATCAATAGCTGTTCATGTTTTGTGTCTTCCTGAAATGGATTGAAATATCTTATTTACTGGGAGTCACCCCTCTGGTCTCTCAGCTCTGGGTTTATTACACTGTTACGGGGTCTGTACAGATAGACGAGATCAACATGTTCTCAACTACCAAAGCATACCAAATAGCACATAAGAACTAAACAGCAACATACAGTACAAGCAGGAATGAAGTGATACATACTCAGCCTGAAGAAAGGTCCTAGAAAGTGTGTGACCTCAAGAACAGCTGCTGCAAAACAAACACTGAATTCTGTTTGTCACTGACTATACTAACCAACTTCACCATGAACTCAGAACCCTATGTTGCTTTAATCTCCCCATCAACCAATGCATAGTTTATGAGAAGTCTCAGATTATCTTGCAGCATATGCTTTTGGAATTTTCAGAGAATAAAAAATTTACAAACCCTCAGTTTTTGAGTGAAATCCCCATCTGTTAGTCATTAAACTGTTTCTCCTCTTCTAAAGCTTGAGTTCACACCACTTCGCTTTTATGAAAGATTATGGTAGTACTTGTTTTCATTCACTGAAGGAAATCTGAGGGATATTTTTGCTTTTGTGACAAAGAGGATTCAGTGTTTGTTGATGTTTTGGTGTTATCTTAGTTCTTATGTGCTATTTTGTATGCTTTGGTAATTTAGTTTTTGGGTCTATACAAATAGATTTTGGTTTTCTATGTAAATTAATGGTAATTTCTTCTTTGCTTTATGCTATTTTAGCTTATGAAAGGTTTCATAGGAACCTTTTACTTTTGGGTGGTGAGGGAAGCCTGAATCTTGGTTTGGAGGTCATACAGCTCTCAAGTTTCAGCATCCATCTTTATCTCCCTTATATCTTCCAGAAATTTCTCATTGTTTCTATTCAAACCTCTGCTCCACTGCACTTGTTCATATTTTTATAGTCTGTCATTTCAAAGGGATTTGTGGTGAGGAGAAGAGGAAATGTGTGTGCTTAGTCAACTATCTTCAACTGAAAGCTGGAACTTTCAAATTCTTAAATAATAAAATACAATCATCTTTTCTCTTTAAATCTTCATAGTCTGGAAATCAGAAGACTTTCAGATAAAGTAGTCTAAAAATATAATTATGCACACACAGTTAGTCTTTTAATTAACTTCTCTTTGAACATATTTCATCCTGAAGACATAATGTAAAACTTATCAATTGCATTCTATTTTCGACTTATTTTCTTCTCACAAGATATTCTTATCTGTTCCTTCCTCTTTTTCTGGGATATTTAACTTTGCGATACTGTATGATTCATAATCTCGTTTCTTTGAAATTTTACTGCACTTTTAATTCTTTCCTTATGAGATGCTTCTGCCAAAGACTATCAGTATTTTAGGTGAACCAGAATTTGTTGAAAGTTAAAAGAAATATTCTGTGTATTATGCTCTTTAAAAATGAAGGAAACATAAACTGTTTTTCTGAGTATTCTCAGCTCTGTATACATTCAAAAGTCAGTCTAATATAAAACTTTTTGGTGCAATGTGCCAGACATATTTTTAGGCTTTAATAGTGACCAAGTAACCGATAACATACACAAGAAAAATTCTCGACCTCATGAAGTTTATATTCTAGTGGAAGACAATAAACAAGATAAAGATAACAGAAGATACTTAGTTATTATCTATTTTTAGCTACTATCTCATATATATGTGATTTATTATCAGGAATCTGTTCATGTGGTTATAGAGACCGGCAAGTCCTGAGATACACAGGTGGGTTTGCAAGCCCAAAACCCAAGAGAGTCAAGAGTTTGGTTCTAGTCTGGGTCCTATAGCTTGAGAAGCAGGAGAGCTGAACTTGTAGTTTCAGTCCAAAAGTTGGAAGTCTTGAGACCCAGCAAATCTGTGTTTCAGTTTAAATTGAAAGGTAGGAAAAAGCTGATATCCCAGCTCAAAGACAGGAAGAAAGAATTCCCTCTTGTGTGGGATTCTTTTTCTCTTTTTTTGTCAATTCAGAACTTCAACTGATTAAATGAAGCTCACCCCCAATTGGGAGAACAATTGTCTTTACTCAGTATACCTATTAAAATGTAAAATAAATCCCAAAGTACTCTAATATGCATTACTTAAAAATTAAAGGACACTTTTTCATGAAAAAATAATAAAATAAAAAATTACCTTCTATAAAACTATATTGGTGAAAAAAATCAATATACAAAATTCTGTTTCATTTCCACATGCAAGTAACAAAAGGTAATGGAAGAAATGAGAACAAGTTGGAAATGAAAACTCAGAGCATATTCTATTAGTGTTGTTGGAATGTATGCTCAAGGAACTTCCCATAGCCTTACTCATATCATGTCAAAGTCTTCTACTTCCTCCAGTTCTGTCCTTCTATGATCTAGTCACCACATGGCCAGGAGGATGAGATTTTAAATATGTAAATTTGATCATATCATATGCTTTTAAAATGACTTTGATGATTTTCAAAGACTTTTCATGACTTAAGACATTTTTTAGTATTTGGCCATTTTCCTGTATGTCTTTGTAATACATCTAAGCTGAACTACTTGGCTCTACATTAATTTAAATCTTTATACCTATATGTTGATATAGATGGGCACTGGTGATAGGGTTTAGGGAAAAAGATTTATAAGACATGATCCCTGCTCTTATTGGGTATATGTCAAGTCATGATAAGACTGTAGTAAATGGAAGGGGCAAAGTAGGAATTATCTAGCTATCCAGGCTAAAGTGTTTGAATTTTATGTTCAAGGCAGTATAGATATTTAAAAGTAATAAGTATATAAGTGGTATGATCATATTTGTGTTTTAGGGAAATAATTATGTAAGGAACCTAATTAATTGATTGGAGTAGAGTAAGAATGGAGATAATAAAAAATAGAGTAAGAACAGAGATAACCATAAAAGTGATCATTTTGGTAATGATCCAATTGGTAAATTATGAAACTTGAATAGTTAGCAATATAAAATCAGAGAATGTATACATTTGAAAGGTAGAAATAGTAGCAATCAATATGTGACCATAAATGGGTCAGGGAGAAGGATGAACCAAGAATGGTAGTTAGTTAGGTTTCTGGATATAGAGAAGAGAACAATATAAAGAATATATGAAGACAGTATTGGGATGTAGGTGGTGATGAATAAATTCATCATGAATTTATTCATCACGGTGGTGTGATGAATTCATCACATTGAATTCTAGATGCTGATTAAATATCCAAGTGGAAATACAAGGACAGGATTGTATGCAATGGTCTGGAACTCAGGGCACTGATTTGGGTTTCTGGTATATATTCTGGAGTCACTAGCTATTAGTGTTGCTACCTTGGAGATTATATAATATAATTAGGAAAAGTATAGTGTGAGAAGAGAGACTTTTTCAAAGATCTGAGACCCCTAATATACACTTTTATTGAAAAAGAGATGGTTGAAAGGAGACGAAAGAGTGGAAAGGACAAAAATAGTGGAGAACCATGAAAGCATCTTAAAAATCAGGCAAGGTGGGAGTTTTGTGATAAAGGGAGATGTTCTATTGAGCTCAATGCAACAGGGAAGTCAAGGAACATAAAAGTTTAAATTTTTTCTTTAAATCTGGTAACAAGAAGGTCTTTGATGATCTTGGCAAGAACAGCATCGGGAAGTAGGTGGGGATAGAAATTGGCATATAGGACTGCTTTGAAGAAAGCTGTCTGTTTACAGATTGGGGACATAGACAACTTCTTCAAGTAAAAAATTGTTTGGTATTGAAAAGAATGATGTGGGTACTAGCTACAAGAAACAAGAATTAAGTAGTACTTTCAAAGCAGAAAAAGCTTTAAGAACATTTGTATGTTGAAGGAAAAAAACTAGAGAGGGGGCTGCTAGAGATATAGTCAGGAAGGAATAATTCATGTAGAAATTTCCCTAAGAGATGGAGGGAGAATTAGATACAGAGGTAAAAGAAAAATAAAGCAGAATTTTCTAGAATACCCAATAACTCAAGAATAATGAAATTATGGTGTAAAAGGCCTGACTAGGAGCATTAACATTGCTGAAATAAAGATGAATCTAACTTATTTTGTTAAAGTCTGAATAAAATATCAAAAATTTCTCCTGAAAGTAAATGTCTAGAATGCAAAATTGTTAAAGAGATAGCAAATATCTAAATACAAAACGTAAGATAATATAAATAGCCATTATAGCTTAGTGATGATAGGAGAGGTTAAACATATTCTAAGTTAAATAAGATAACTTAAAGGATCTTTATTAATTTCTACTCAGCCTTAATGTCTTGGGTTAGATGTTTCTTTCTCCTCTGAAAAAGGAGAAGCCTCTGAAAAATCCTTTCAAGATAGGGTCTCTCCTATGTCATTGTGAAGCCCTTATTTGCTTTTCCATAATTTAAAAAGTTCACTTTGAATATTTGAGAGAATAGCTAAAGAAAATTTTAAATAGAAGATGTGTGTTTGTGTGTGTGTGTGTGTGTGTGTATAAGAGGGCATTAATGAATAGAACTTTGACTTCTTGGTATTAAAATATATTGTAAAACTAATGCAATAAAGATAGTGTATCTGGTCCAGGAATTTAGAATTCATCTAAATAAATGGGTAGGAAATCCAGCAATAAATATGTGTGTATTAATTATGATCAGTAACATATGGAAGAGAATTTAGCATTGTCAGCTTGGCCTACATGATTTTCAATAGGTATTTTTATTACTTTCATTAGGTTGACATTTCCAATCAATATACGATAGAATAAATCATTTTTTTTTTTTAAAGATTTATTTTTTATTTATACATACAAGCTGGGTTACAGGCCAGAGGCGTGGGGCGGCGAGAGGGTTCACCAGAGCCAGAGTGGGGAGCAGAACAGGCAGATCAGAAATACACTGCTGAGGGGAGCAGCGGGCAAGGCAGGAGAGGCCTCGCCATGTGGGATTCTCCCCGGCCGGGCGTCGAACTCGCGTCGCCGCTGCCGACAGCTCCACAGCGCAGCTCTTAACCGCTGCGCCACCGGGGAGGCCCCGATAGAATAAATCATTTAAAAATTATCTTGAGACAGTTGCAAATTAAAAAAATATGTTATGTTCCATCTCTGCTTTCATAATAACTAAAATAAATTCTAGCTGTAGTAACTATTTAAATAGAAAAAGAAAACCTAGAGATTGGAGTGCAATATGAACGAATATTTCTGTAACTGGGAAGGTGAAAGACACAGTATAATGTCAAATAAGTAAACGAAAAGGCCTTTGATGTTTACCTCTTCTGTATAGTGTGCCCTTCCTCCCAAGGACTTTTTGGATATTTGCTTTAAGAGAGTCTTGGTCAGCTTGCTTTCTATGAGTTTTTTCAAGGAGATTTGCTTTTTCTGTGTGGTTCTATGAATACAGTAAGTTCTCATATAATGTCGTGGATCGGTTCTAGATTCTTAGATAGATTCACTCCGATCTTAAGTGAAATAACACATAGGGCAAATAAATGTTTATTTGAAATAGTGACTTTATTTCTTCCAGATATGTACCCAGAAGCAGAATTTCTGGATCACATGGTAATTCTATTTTTAATGTATCGAGGAACTTCTGTATTGTCTTTCATAGAGACCACATCAGTTTGCATTCACACCAACAGTGTACAAAGGTTATTTTTTCCGCATCCAAGCCAGCACGTGCTGTATTTTCTCACTTTGATAACAGCCATTGTAACAAGTAAGTGTAAGGTCATATCTTATTGTGGCTTTGATTGGCATCTCCTTGATGCTTAGTGGTGAACACCTTTTCATGTACCTCTTTAAGTCTGATTTTTAACAAGTAAACTTTTTGTTGGTCTAGTTTATCTACACTCAGTAGAATGAGAAAGTTCAGGGAAAATGATGCTGAGTCTCTGGTTCCCTTGTCATCCTGTTGTGTGGCTGATAAATACTTTCTTGTCGCTGATGGATTCTAGGTTGCTAATTGCCTTGTATCCTTTATTCACTTATTTCCCCATTCCTTCCATAAAAAGTTATCTTTTTATTGTCCCTTCAGTTTGTTCTTGGGCAAAGATCTGTGTTCGTTTTCTATCACTGCCTAGCAAAACTGCCACAAACTTAGTGGCTTAAAACAACTGAAATTTATCGCTTCACAGTGCTGTGAATAAGTCGTCTAACTCCAATCCCACGAGGGATAATGAAGGTGTTAGTAGGACTACATCCCTTCCTTGAGGCTCCAGGGGAGAGTCCACTTAGCTGTTTCCAACTTCCAGCTGCCCACACTCCTTGCCTCAAAGTCCCCCTTCCTTTATCTTCAAAGTCAACAACATTGCATCTCTTTGCCCTTGCTTCCAGTCTCAGTCACATCTTTTTCTCTGATTTCCTTCTTCTGGTTCCCTCTTCCACTTTTAAGGACCATTGTATGACACTGGGTCTTAGATCATCCAGACAATCATTCTATGTTAAGGTCAACTGCATAGCAACCTTAATCTATCTGTAGCCTTAACTATTTTTGCCATGCAATGTAACATAGTCACAAGCTCTAGGGATGAGAATGTGGACTTCTTTGGGGTGTCATTATTCTCTCTCACCACATGATCTCTCTCTTTTTAAATCAGTATTTGTTTTTCTGCATAGAAGAGCTGGGGTGTAGGCCAGAAGAGTGGGGGTTGAGAGGATTCATTAGAGACAGAGTGGGGAGCAGAACAGGCAGATCCACCAAAACACACTACCAAAGGGAGCTATGGGTGAGACAGGAGAGGTCTGCTGGGCCATGTGGGTCAGCTCCTTGGCTGGGGATCGACCTCAGGCAGTAGCAGTGACAGCGCTGAGACTTAACCGCTGGGCCACCAAGGAGGTTCTACCGCAAGATCTTTTAGACTCTGCTGCTTATCTTTTATTAGTGGGTGACATAAAAACTCTGCTTTCTTGTCTATTTTTCCTCTCTCTCTGGAGAGGTTAATCCTCCCACCCCCATCCCTCTGCTCCTCAAGCTCTCCCTTACCCATGGACCTACCTGACTCTGTCCTGCCTTCCATATCATATTTTACTAGTCATGATTTTGAATTCTAGGCGCATGTTAGCCTTCGTCTTTGGGCAAGTCACTCACTTAACTTCTTCCCAATGTTGAGTCACGTGGTTAATTGTACAGAGTTAATCAGAGTTAGTGATTGTAATGAGCTCAGCTATGAGTTCCAGCAGTGAGAAAGGACAGTTATTGCCCATCTGTTGTTAGGCAGTAATAGATGTTCTTAAAATTTCAGTGCTAGCTCACTCATTGCTTTGTATTTCAGTGAGCTTCACGACAGTAAGAACAATACTAGAGATGGATTATGAAGGAGGAGTTCTAGAGCCGGAGAGTGGGAGAAGGAACACACA
The DNA here is from genome assembly GCA_004024925.1 of Scalopus aquaticus. Classification (NCBI taxonomy): domain Eukaryota; kingdom Metazoa; phylum Chordata; class Mammalia; order Eulipotyphla; family Talpidae; genus Scalopus; species Scalopus aquaticus. Next base: position 73,013 of record PVIJ01001145.1, on the reverse strand, counting down.
TGATCATTAAACAATTTTACAAGTTGTGCAATGTACTTGGGCTCAAGGAGGCTATTTTTATTTGCACTTAGAGGACAGGTTAGTAGAGAAAAGTTTTTTTAAGGAGAAAATATCAGTCAAGCCATTAACCATGAGAAAATGGTGAAGAAGCTTTTAACTTACACTTATAAATGTGAAAAATTACAGACTAAATCACAAAACCTGACTGATTTCATGGTTAAATAATATTTTCAGATTTGTGGGAATATTTCATCATACAATTTAAGATTTAATTTCATTTTGTTAGGAATCTGGATTTATAATCAAAGGGATAGTTCCTGACAGTAATGATTCAACTTTCTGAAATGGCAACTTGAATGATTCGGCTGTGTTCTATTTTCATTACAGATAATGCTCATTTTTTCTTGAGTTTTTATTCTATAGGCAGAGCAATGCTCAACCCTGTATGTTAGATTCTTGAGCCTTAAATTTGTTGTGGGCAAAAATTAAACCTACCTGAAAATGTTTAAAAGTTTTCCTGCAGTGGACCACACTCAAGCTTCTCCAAAATATATAGTAATATTTCAGTATTTGCTCATTTGCCAATAAACAGTAGTTCAGAGAAAGATATTTTACATCTGGAAAATGAAAATAGCTGTCTCAACATGAATTCTGTGAAACCTACCCATTTATTCTTGTCCCTTCACTAAGCAGATTCTGTTTGGTGGTGATGGTGGATGTTTGATGATAAAGAAATATTGAAACCTTGAGGGGACTAGACAATGGTTGGAGCAACTGTATTCCCTTTGGTTTTTCTCTTGAGGGTTAAAACTGAACTACTGGTTTATGACGAGTTCTCCTGAGTGTTCAGGTGAACTTGTTTGCGTCCCTGGTTCAGCTTATTGGATAGAATCACTCTGTGGTCATATGGGTTAAAAGCGTTTGAATAAATAAAGTCACAGGAGCAATTCCTAGTGTTCCTGATTTCCAAATCAATCACTCATAATTTGCTTGTAACATTGGCAACAAATTTAATTAATAAATATTTACTTCTCTGACAAATCTCATGTGCTTCTTCACCAGTATAATGTTTTAGCAAGAGAAAGACTTTTGTTCAGAACTTCATCTACCCAATTTGAATTTTGCTCAAATTTTCTGAGCTCTTGGCTGAAAATGCTTAGGGTGGCTAACGTATCATTGAATGTATCACTGGGACTTTTCTCCCTGATCCTGGAGTTTTCAGAAATCTGGGAGCAGAGTACAAATAAGACATCCTGTGAAATATTAAAAAATATGAATGGAAAAGACAACCTACTGTTTCTTAAAAGAGTGACAGTACCTACTTAACAGGCTGATTATTTAAGAAGGAACATGAGTCGCAGGGAGAGGGGATTTTTGTGCTATGCTAAAGTAATGAGAAAAATCTAAATCACATTTCCTGTAATGTCCAAGATTAAATGCTATATATTTGACTTTAAGGAAAGCACATGTTGAGAAAAAGAAACCAACATGTAGTCTATGCTAAGGAATGGGAGGGCTGGAACTTTGAGACTCTCTTCAGAGAACAATGTGGGTGGGGAGTTTTGAAAATGAATTATCCACTTGTAATGTATTCAGGAAATTTTGATCAAGACAGTCCTTTGATTTTAGTAACACATAGGATTTAATACTTTCTCTGAGCAATTCAAGTTTCCTTCTCAGAATCTCTTAACTGCTAGCTTGAATTGTATTGTGTCACAGACTGACAATTTTATGGGTTCAGATGTAAAATGATTCTTAAGAATAAAGTAGAAAAAGTAAATTTTGGGTAATAGTTGAAAATTTCTTTTCCATGTAATACTCAATGGAAGAGAAAAGACTTCCTAGGTAGATAAAATAGATTCCAGTGTATCAATCTTCTATCCATACTTGGGATTGTGGATTAAAATCCTAAATAGTAGAATATGGATAGTCAGAGATTGCATTTTAAAATTAATCAAAATGTTTGCTATTGATGTAATTAAAAATTAATGTATTGAAAATTGTATTCACTCTTGTAGGTATTTAGAAAACAACTCAAGACATGAAAGTACTCCAGTGAAAAATGAGTTGTTTAATGTAAATACAAAATTTAAATCATAAAACTAAAAAAATTTATTTAGTAAACCTATCACTGCTTGATTATTTAAAGAATTAAAAGGCTACCATTGGTTCTCTTCTAATTTTAAAGTACACTAAATATAAACCAGAAACTTCATTAGATAAAAATCCAGTTTAGTGTTAAACATTGCACTTTAACTCAGATAATGGGACATTTTAGAGAATTTTGTCTCTTTGTGGTTTTATCTTCTTAAAGTTCCACTGAAAGGAAAATGCTTCTGTGAATCGTGAGGAATTATATTCTTAAATATTTGCCTTAGACAAGGTGATTTGAATTTTACCCAGAGAAGAGTTTTGAAAGTGCTTGACCTTACATTTGGGGAGTGAGTCAACTTGGAGTTTTGACAAATAAATTCCATCAAATGAATGACTTTTTAAAAACTGAAATAGTTAATGATCATAGATGTACCCATCTCCCTAAATTAAAAAAAAAGCTGTCTAGACACAGTTGCTTATATAGTTACTGCTTGATTATAAAATTCCTGTAATATAGTAATAACACCTACGTCTTCTGGGCAACGACTTTGTGACACTTTTCCAGGAACTTTTCACTTTCTCATTAAATTGTCAAAAAGTCCTGGGGCAATTTTTCTCCTATTACAGAAAAAGAAAATGGGTCTCAGAGGTTAAATGACTTGTCCCAGATGGCACTGTAAGTGGCAGAGGCAGAGTTGGAATGTAAGCCTGTCTTTTTCTGAAACCTCTGTTCTTTGCTCAACCATCAGTGGCCTTGACCAAGGTTAAAGACAGTGCTGGCTCTAGGAATACTAACTGCTCCAGTTTTTTCAGCAAAGAGGAATTTCTTGACTGAGGGACTTTCAGTGCTAATCTTGAAGGTGTTGGGCAAAGCCAGGTAAGTTAGTCACTTTGTGGGCATGCCCTTACAGCTCTTACTCAGCAAGGTCATGCAGCTTTGCTAGAAGCTTCCTATGCCTATTAAATTATGTGCATGGCGAGACCACTGCTCAGTAAAGATGAAACTCAGAGAGCTGGTCCAGCAACCTCTGGGTGACTTTGCTGGCCAGCTCTTGCTGCATAAGAGAATTGAGTGTGCTATTTATCAATCCATGCTAATCTTTATCATAACTTCAGAATTCCTAGAAAAAAAATGCTCAAAACATTTTATTATAGTCCAGGACTCTAAAGCTAAAGAGAATAATAATGAGAGGACATATTTGCATCTTTTGTCCTTTGTACAAGCAGAATAAGGGTGTTTTCTGATTAAAATACTTTTCTTATTGATGAAGTATGTCACTTATTAGTCCTTTATTTTTTGTTCAATCTAATCTGTTATCCTGAAAATATTCTGATATCTTTTTTTCACCTGAAATATTTCTTTTTTCCCCACTCAGCGGAATTATAAATTTCTTGATTCTGGACTATACACTTTAGATAAGCATACTTGACAAGATTACAGAGGTGAGCAGGGAGGGCAGATTGCCAATTTCTATCTTCCTTTTCTTTTCTGTTCTTCCCTTTCCTTTGCACTCCTCTTGCTTCCCCTCCCCTCTCTTTTTCTCTTGTCCTTTCACTTGCCTTCCCCCTTTCCTTCCCTATCTCCTCTTCCTCTTCCTCTCCCCTATTCCTAGCCCTATCCCTTCTTTCTCTGTCCTTTCTTTTCTCTCTCTCTCAATTGGGTTATGTGATTATACAGGCTGGCAAGTCCTAAATCTACAGAGTTCATGTCCCAGCTTGAGTCTGAAGGTCAGTAAGCTGCTAAAGAGTCAAGAAGAGCTGATGTCCTAGTTCAAAGACCATCAGGGAGAAGATTCTCTCAACTGGGGAAGACGCCAGTCTCTATTCAGGTCTTCAGCTGATTAGATGAGCTCTACCCACACTATGGAGAACAGTCTGCTTTACTTTGTCTACCAATTTAAATGTTAATTGTTTTAAAAACCACCTCTGTAGTTGTACTCAGAATACTGCTCAACAAAATAACTGGGCAGCTCACGACCTAGTCAAGTTGACACATAAAATTAACAATCACAGGAATTAACAAGTGATAGTACAATACCCAGGGACTGAAAACTGGAGAGTCTGATGGGCTAAACTGTATTTATTAGAGCCAGTAGAAAACTGAGTCAGGGAAGAGGTGCTACCTCATAGGACTTGTGGCTATAAAAGGAAGTAACTCTACGAGGGTCAGAGCTATCCAAATAGTGGGGTGGTAGGTGGAGATTGTGAGGACAAGTATGTGACCCTTTCTCTTTCTTCCTAAGCCAGAGGGCTATAGGACTTGGGTGCTGTTGCCCCTGGAGAGCAGTCTCTGGGATACAGGGCAGAAATTGGAAGGGTTAATGGCAAGATTGAGATTAACCAGCACACTTGAATGATTTAAACCGCTCTGTAAATAATAATTTCATTATTTCTTCCTTCACTAGGTTAGTTTGAAAAGGCCAATCTAAGGCAACTAAGCTTCTCAATCAAATGCAATCCTAACTGACACACAAGGCAACTATGAATTACTGTGCTCACTGGATTTGTTTCCTTGACTGAAACATACCCAGGTGGGGCGTATGGATGTCAGCTCTGAGCTTGTTGCTAGTTAAGGCTGACCCTAGTGCAGACCCCTGGAGCTTGTGGTACTTGATTATCTAGACATTGAATGGTTTCTCATGTCTCTTGATAAACTTCCTCTTGGGAATAATACTAGGTATACTAGATATAAATGAAAAAACTGTATATGATCTATGAGAAAGGAAAATTCACATTTCCATACTCCTGCTAATGGAATATTGAACAGATATTTAAATAATATTGATTTGAAGGGAACCAAATTATTAGTCTCCCTTGTTCCGAATCTGTGTCCAAAGTTCCAGCTAATTCCTACAGTAGGTGTTGAAGTTTCCTAAGACCCAAAGAGATAGTTTGGACTTATGGTTGTATGACATAGGATACAGCCATTGCTGGAGCTGTCCTGGAGACAGGGATTTGGTTTATTTTTACAGGAATCAGCACAGAGGGCAGTACGGGATGTGCCAGGACTCCAGCTGATTCCTTGGGTCTTGGAATCTGACTCAGAAGCAGAAGGAGGATTTTCTAGTTTACATGATACAGAACTACTGGGGTTGGGGTGCTGGGAATTCTGCTCATGGAGAAGAGAAACTATGTTGTTTTTTTTTAAGATTTATTTATTTATGCATACAAGCTGGGGTGTAGGCCAGAGGTGCAGGGTGGTGAGAGGATTCACTAGAGTCAGCGTGGGGAGCAGAACAGTCAGGTCTACTGAAATACACTGCTGAGGGGAGCAGTGGGCGAGGCAGGAGAGGTCTGCTGCACCATGTGGGAAGCTCCCTGGCCGGGTATTGAACTTGTGCTGCAGTGGCTCTGGATAGTTTCATAGTCCTGCGCTTAACCCATTGCGCCACCAGGGAGGGCCCCTGAGAAACTATGTTTTCAGTGACACCACGAAGTAGTTCATCTGATGGGCAGAGAAACACATTGAATCAGCTGTTTACTCATAATTCCTACTTGGGCACAAACATGGCCAAGTGCTAATCTAGTACTGCAGTGATCTCTTTAAACGTGTGGGTGTGCAGTCCAGGATTCAAATAAGTCAAAGGCTTGAATTTTGCAGAGGAAGTTTCAACTCCTCTTACTCTCCTCCAAACCCGGCAGTATTTCACACCGCTGTTAAATAGCACTTACCCATGACAGTGTGCTCAATTCCAAATAGCCAAGAGAACGGGCGAGAGGGACAGGAATCCCACAGGGTGTGATGGTCACCTAATTCAGAAAGACAGAGCCCCTTGAGTGCTCTAAGCTTCTCTCAAATATGTTAACGTGTGGTCCTTTGAGCCCTAGAAACTCTGCAGTACATAGGGACCCAGGGCCTGTTGAGCCCAGGTTTTATTAACAGCCATGACACAGGCATGGATCTTGATGCTAAGGATAGGGTGTCCTGTTAATGACAGTGTACCACCTGGGGGTCCTTTGTTTCCTTATCTGTTACAGTAAAGTGGTTGGTGAGGAGTACAGGATAATGTCTATTTTCATAGTTACTACGCTTTTTGTGGATCACTGGAGTTTTTAAAAAAGTGGTATTTTCCTTTTCATCTTGCATTTTTTTGATTTGTTAGTATGAAAGTGCAGCAACTTTTGCATGGTGCGAAAAACATGCTTTTTGTGCTGATTTTTCAGAGGTTCTGATTGGCGTGTACATAGTCTAGATATTACAGCAATCTGTATGAGGCGGGCTGGATTGGTTGTTCTGTTCTTGTGCTGTTGGCTGGTGCTGCAGTCACTTGGTGGCCTACCTGGGCTGGCACACCTTGGCGGCTCACTCATCTGGGGGGGCAGGTGGTGTCAGCTGTCAGCTGAAAACTCGGCTGAGGTGTGCGTTCAGAATGTGTCCATTCTCCTCACTGTGACCACTCAATGAGGCTTGCGCTGCTCAAAGGAGGAACTAAGGGGCTGAGTCAAAGTGGGATTACTGGACTGGACCTCATGACCTTAAAGAGCATGCGCTTGTCGGGCCTCTCTGGTGGCGCAGCGGTTAAGCGCTGCGCTGTGGAGCTGTCGGCAGCGGTGACGCGAGTTCGACGCCCGGCCGGGGAGAATCCCACATGGTGAGGCAGACCTCTCCTGCCTCGCCCGCTTCTCCCCTCAGCAGTGTATTTCTGATCTGCCTGTTCTGCTCCCTACTCTGTCTCTGGTGAACCCTCTCGCCGCCCCACGCCTTCTGGCCTGTGCCCCAGCTTGTATGTATAAATAAATAAATCTAAAAAAAAAAAAAAAGAGCATGCGCTTGTCCAGGAAGCCACCTTGGACAGATGGCCACACTGGGACTTTAGGAATTCTGGCTTTTGTAACAAGCTAGAGATTATAGAATACCCATGTGGAAGCTACACTTAAGAAATCTAAAGAATGAAGGAATTTAGGGGCCTCCCTGGTGCTGCAACAGGTTGAGTTGCAGCACTGTGAAGCTATCCAGAGCCACTGCAGCACGAGTTCGATCTCCAGCCAGGGAGCTTCCCGCATGGCGCAGCAGACCTCTCCTGCCTCTCCTGCTGTTCCCCTCAGCAGTGTATTTCAGATCTGCCTGCTCTGCTCCCCACTCTGTCTCTTAACCGACCCCCCCCCACGCCTCTGGCCTACACCCTAGCCTGTATGAATAAATAAAATAAGTCTTTAAAAAGAAAAAAAAGAATAAAGAAATTTAAAAAGCATCTCAAGTAGTCCTTTCCACTTAAGATTCAAGGAGGGAGAGAGCTGTGGTCTGGATGTCCTGAACTACCTTTCACTCAACCTGATTCAGCCTCCTTGGAAGTGCTTTCTGTGCATGGTAATTGTTTATAGCTGGTATTTTTCTGAATCACTGGTTAGTTCAGTTTTGCATCATCAGATATACTTTTTCAACCAGTGCTCAAAATGTTTCCTAGTCATTTTTTTTTTGTGTGTGATTTAATTATGGTGAGAATTTACATTCTTGCCCTGCCCCCTGATTGGCCTGTACCTTAGGAAAGTTGGTGTTGGTTCCATCCAGATGTACTGATAGTGGCTTGTTGGGCTCATCCCCAGTGCCAGGAAATGCCTGGAACACCGTGACTCAGGAGGGATTTCAAACTGCATGGGACCCTGTTATAATCGATCCCTGGCAGGCCAGATGCCAGTAGAGAGAGAGAGAGGAGGGACCAGGGTGTGCTTAACAAGCACTGTGGTTGGCAACCACGTCATCGTTTCCTGAAGTCCGAGACTACCTCTGCTTACTGATAACAGTCTCAATGCCAGTCTGGACTGAAGGGCAAGGGCAGATTAAGTGAGTCATTCCGAAGGCTGCAAGAGCATACTGCATCTGTGCTGGGTCTTCTGAACTGAGCTTGGTTTTCACTTTACTTCTGTGATGTCTCAGCGTTGCCCCGTCAATAAAAGCAGAACCTCTGCAACCCAGACTGGCTTCCGTCTTTAATTAAAATTCATTTGCGATTCTAGAACTACCACTGCGGTCTAGGTTGTGCATGTTGAATTCGATTTTTTTTTTCCATCAGGCGAAATACATTGTAGGCCTAGAATAGGGACTTCAATGCAGTGTTTCAGGTGAGTGTGAACATACATGTGTGCAATATGATTGCATCTGTAATCAATTGGGGATTGATTCAATTAATTGATTTGATTCAGTCAATGGGATTGAAGGAGGGGCTATCTCACACTTACAGAGTACTGGGAAATAGAATTTTCAGTGTGTGGAGAACAGGTTTATGTAGAAACTTCCAAGCCATCCTCTGAGAAAATTAACTCAGTAGAATACTCAGAACATGTTCCTTCTCTTAGTTCTCTATTTTTTCACTTGATTTGGATGTGAAAGGGTTGAGAATATAATTATTTTTTATTGATGCAATATTGCATTAAAACATTATGTGTTTCAGATGTGTATCATTTTAAGTCAACATCTGTATATTCCATCAGTTTGCCACTGAAAGTCCAATTCTATCCTTCACCATACACTTGACCCTTTTTACTTCATTTATTCACTCCCCTTCCCTTTCCCATCTAGTAACCACTAGTATGACCTTATGGTCTAAGAGTATGAGAAAATTATTTTTTAATTTTTTCAATTCATAGCTCCTAAACAGTTGGCATATAATAAGTAGTCACATATTTGTTGTGATCTAGAATGATATGATTGTTCTGGATGAAAACATCTTCCAGTTGGCAAGATGGTGTTGGAAATGGCTTTGGAAGTTTATAGCATCTCTGTCACTTGGTTAGGAAGCAGATTTCAGAAACCTCTGTTCAAATCAGAAATGTTACTTTGGAAAAATGCACCTTTTATTGTCTATTAGAAAAGATTACTTCTTTTTTTAGATGAAGTGGATTAAAGCTGATAACACAAGTACATTTGATAAAAATTCCAAGGACACCTGGGAAGGGCAGGAGGCAGTTCTGAATAGAGTGTTTTTCAGGGCATTCTAGGGGTGCCAGGGGTTGGCTGGTGTGCATCAGGAACCTGGAAGGAGCAAGATGGATGCACTTCAAAGAGAACTGAGAAAGGGCAAACAAAATTTGACTTTGAATTTTGCCCAGAGTAAACCTTGAACATTCAATTTATTATATTTCACAATCATTAGTATTTCTCTATGTCAACTGTCTCAAGTTCTTTAATGGCTTTATAATATTGTCTGATGTTACCCTCAAACTGAGAGGTAAGTAGGTGTTATTAATATTATCATACAGGTGAGGAAAAGTGGGGAAGGCAGAAGTTATTTGTCCCAGTGATACAAGTAGCTAGAACTTAAATCTTGCTGCGTTCTCCATGGCCTGACCCCTGTTTGGCATGCACATAAAATACTCAATTGTAGTGAATGTCAGAATATAGAGAGAAGTACAATCATACTTACCCTTCTCTTAAATTTCTTTTAAGAACTTGATGATAGTGATGTATATTGCTGGTTTTAAATTGGTCTACTGTCCTACTCACCATTATCCAATCACCATCTTCACATGCTCGAATGGAGTTATTCTCCTCCCCTCCCCTCCCTCATTCATTCATTCCAGTACAGAATATGACAGGATGCTCTCTTGTATAGTTTCTAGAATCTGATGGAGGAAGGTTTTATGAACTCTCAAAATGCTTCAGCTCACCAGAGATGAGTATTTCTAGGCACGATGAATCAGAAGTTATAAATGATTGAATATTTATTACATGTTGGGTATTATGTTAAGTACATTACAAGGGATCTGCTTATTTAATTCTTACCACAAACCTATGAAGTGGGTACTCTTACTGCCTTCATTTTATAAATGGGAAAACTGAGCATTAAAGAATAAAAATAAAAGAACAGTAAAAGTGAAGCAAAAAACCTACACATGAACAGAGTCTAGATTCAGACCAACTCTCAAACTGTATGTGTAATATACTTGATTTAGCTCCATTGATATAGATAAAATAACTGAACACACAGAGATAAGCACTAACCTGCACAAAACTTTATTGAGTACCTAATAAAAGCTATCTGTTATCTTTTTTCAGATTTGCTTTCAATTTTTGTGCTATTTTCTTTTCTGTTTAGTTCATACATCTTTTTAAAATTAAAATATAAAATGTATACAGAAAGTGTGTACATCCCAAGGTTTTTCCCATTGCAATCACTGAGTTTTTTCCAACTGCATATTTCCATATAATCAGCACTGAGATCAATAATGGATCTGTTATTGGCCTGTACCCAGAGATCTGTTTTTCCCTCTCCCAGGGACTGTCTCCTAATTTTCAGGGGTAACCATTATCTTGACTTCCAACAGTATTGATTTGCTTTCACCCACTTTTGTTCTTTATATAGAATTTTTTTGTTTGTTCTTTCACTCAAATTATGTTTGTATGTTTCCTTCATATCGTTGCTTGTAATTAAGCTTGTTTCTTCTTAGTGATTTACATTGTGGACCTACACCATCATCCAGTTGACAGGCATTTGGTTAGTTTCCAGTTTGGGGCACTTGTGAACTGGGTTGTCTTAGATGGTCTAATATGGTGAACACATAGTAGATATTGTTATTAACTAATATGTGCATTAGATACTGTGGGATATGATGTGTTAGTCAGAAGGAAGTCAACAAGAAGATGCTGAGTCATTGGTGTGTAAAAACTAATGTCAAGAGTGAGAAAATATGGTAAAACAGAAATAAAAGAATAAATAGAACTCAATAGAGCTAGTTATTAGGTCTCTGGTTTATACCAAATTGTGTGAATCTGTACTGTCTAGCAGGAAGATGTACTCCATTACTCACAGAAAAAAACCCTTGATACTGGGCTAGTTTCTAAGTGGAAGAGTGTTCATCAGAGCTCTGAGGAGAGGCCTGGATACCCCAGAGCAGACTCCAGGTGGCCATTGTGGAGATGGGCTGATCGCCCATGGGCATGTCTGGTTGGGATGTCAAGACTCACCACTTCACCCCCCATACAACAGAGTTGAGTAGGGAACAGGATGAATAATTTAAAGAAGAGTCATTGGTAAGGATTGTATGAATAGGATTCCAGATAGCAGTTGGATTCAGTTGGGCATGTATGTCACATGGAAACAAACAACATAATAGCAAGTGAAGTTTGATGTGCTTCTAATGGTTTAAGTCTGGTGTGGGAAAGCAAATATGGGGCATTGACAGATACTTTCAGATCAAGGTTGCAACAAAAAAAGAACACATGGAGAGAGAAGAGCTGGAGATACAGACATTGCCAAATTATAGGATTTGATTTTTAGAGTCATCTGCTTCTGGCAAGAGATAAAGTTGAAGTGATAGATATTGAAGGCCAGACTTCTTGACCTGATCAAATTAGCTTTACATTCATTTTAGGGGAGGGGATGGATAAACATTCAGCTCTAGTTGTGCAGCTAAAGAGTGTGCTTTCTTTAAATGACTGGCAGAAATGAATACCAGCATGAAGGAGGTGCCCTGCCCCTATTTCCACAGGGAACAACAGAGAAATGGGGCAAATTTGAACCAAATTTCTGAGCTGGACATTCCATTCTGCAGAAAGTAGATGAGGCAATGGGAGTGCAAAGAATGTTAAGTTTGAAAGACATCTTAGAGAGTTTCTCACCCAACCCATGCATTTTACTTATGTGAAGGGGGAAACTTGCAAAGGCGAGTGAGGCTCTTGAGTCAGGCTGGCCAGGTTCAAACTCTGGCTACCAGTGCCCCATTTTTCTTTTATAACTGTGTCTCAAAATCAAGACCAACAAAAGTTGGTCAGATAAAGAACGAGAGAAAAGACATTCTGGGCAGAGGGTACTGTAGGTAAGCAGGATATTCTTGGGGATCAAAACACTGAGGAGAATGCAGGTGCTGAGAGGATCAAGCAAATTGGCTTTCTCCTCCAACAGCTTCCAGAGCTGAAATAGTAATTCAAAATTGAAAACTTAGCTTAAAACACTTGTTGTTGACATAGAGTGGACATCTTTTGTGATCGCTGAGTAGTATTCCATTGTGTATATATACTAGGTCTTCTTGTCCGTTCATCTGTTTTGGAGCATTTAGGTTGTTTCCCTATCTTAGTTATTGTGAATAGTGTTACAATAAACATAGGCATGCAGGTTTCCTTTTCAATTAGTGTTTTTTGAGTAGATTCCTAGGAGTGGAATCACTGGATCATATGGTAGACCCATTTTTAGTGTTTTGTGGAAACTCCACTCTACTTTCAATAACTGAACAAAGGATCAGGAAAAAGACAAAACTTGGAAGCTTACCATAGATCTGAGGCATAAAGCAAGGAAAGAAAAGGGAGAGGAGTTAAAATGGGAGGGCAGAGCATAAGGGACTGGATGAATCGCGGGTGCTGTGGTAGTGGGAGAGAGAACTAAGGGACTACACAGGAGTGGAGAAATCAAATACTGTTAAAAAATGAATAACGATGTAAGAAAATAAATTAATTAAAAAACCTCAAAACACTTGATATAGAAATGAAGATAACATAAATGATTCACTTATTTAACAAAGGTGGAACTACTGTGTTCACTGTATCACTATTTTTTTTTAGAGATTTACTTACTTATACACACAAGCTGGGGTGTAGGCCAGAAGTGTGGAGTGGTGAGAGGATTCACCAGAGACAGAGTGGGGAGCAGAACAGGTGGATCTACTGAAGTACACTGCTGAGGGGAGAAGCGGGCAAGACAGGAGAGGTCTGCTGCGCCATGTGGTAAGCTGGCTGGAATCGAACTCATGCTGCAGTGGCTGCAGATAGCTTCATAGTGCTGAGACTTAACCCATTGCACCACCTGGGAGGCCCATGTATCACTATTTTTAAAGCCCTTCAAAGACTTGCTGTTGTATTGGAATAAAATCCAAATATCTTACCACGGCTTTCAAGGCCTCCCTGGATTGGTCTTCTACTTACCTTTCTCCCTTATTGTTCTGGTCAGTCTCTTCTTGTTCCTGGGCATTTCAGCTTGGTTCTGTTGAAAAGTCTGTAGTCTCTGTGTTCAGATTGTCTTCTCTTTTGAATTAATTTCAGAATTTTTTTTCTAACTTTATGGAGATATTTGACATATAACATATAAATTTAACGTTTACAATGGGATGATTTGATACAGGTATGTATTGTAAAATAATTATGACAATAAGGTTAGCTAACGCCTCCATCCTCTCATAAAATTATCTTTTTTGTGTGTGGTAATAACTTTTATTATTTGCCCTCATAATAGTTTTCAGGTCTGTAATACAATGTTGTTCATTATAATCTCCATGTTATGTGTTAAATCCTCAGAACCTGTTCATTTTATAGCTGGAAGTTTGTACCTTTTAACCAAAATCTTCCTATTTTGCCCACCCCTCAGTTCCCCTGAGATTACCATTTGACTGTTTCTTTTAAGTTTGTTTTTTCAGATTTCTCATTTTAGCAAGAACATATAATATTTGTCTTTCTCTGTCTGACTTATTTCACATAGTAAGATGACCTTAAGCTCTACCCATGTCACCACAAATGCAGAATTTCCTTTGGTCTGAAGGTTGAATAATATTCTGTTTTTTATGTATTTGTACCACATCTTCTTTATCCACTCATCTGTCGAAGAACACTTTGGTTGTTCCCAGGTCTTGGCTGCAATGAATATGGGGTGGGGGTGGGGTGGGAGTGAGGGTGTTGCAGTTTTTCTTTGAGATAGTGCTTTCAATTACTTTGACTCAATACCTGGAAGCAGAAGAGCTGGGGCGCATGATGGTTCTATTAGTAATGTTTTGAGGACTTCCACACTGTTTTCCAGAATAGTCATACCGATTTATACTCCCACTGATGGGGCACAGGGCTTCTCTTTTCTTTACAGTCTAATGAACACTTGTCTCTTTGATTTTTTTTATAGTATCCATTGTCACAGGTGTGAGGTGATAGCTCATTGTGGTTTTGATTTGCATTTCCCTGTGATCAAATGTTTTTAATGCTGTTTTTTCATGCTGTTCAAATTGTAGCACAAAGTCACCACCTAAAAAGCCTTTGTCTCGCCACCTGAGCTACCGCATCCTTCCCATCACACTATAACTGGGCTATTGCATATGCCTTGCTGAGAGCGGTTAATGACTGACATCATCTCATTCTTTTTTTTTGAAGATTTATTTATTTATGCGTACAAGCTAGGGTGTAGTCCAGAGGAGTGGTAGGGGAGGTGAGAGGATTCACCAGAGACAATGGGGAGCAGAACAGGCAGATCAACTGAAATACACTGCCAAGGGGAGCAGCAGGAGAGACAGGAGAGGTCTGCTGCGCCATGTGGGAAGCTCCCTAGTTGGGTATCGAACTTGTGCTGCAGTGGCTCTGGATAGCTTCAGAGTAATGCGACTCAACCTGTTGAGCCACCTGGGAGGGCCTCATCTCTTTCTTTTTTTGTTTACTTACTTATTGTCAAGCCTCATCTTACTAAGGTAAAAACTAAAGAAAACAGTAGTCTTGCTTCTTTCGTTTATGGCTACTCTGGAGTCCAAAGATGGCCAGTAAGTAGTAGTATCTTGAAAAATTTTTAATGAATGGTGAGTAAATGGATGGATGAATGGCTATAAACTGTAAGTATCGGGGACTTTAATGTGAGTAGAGTTTCCAGTGAAAGCTCAGTCTTGGTAATTAGTTTTACTGAAATGTGCTAGGAGTTAGTGGAGGAGCATGTAAAATGTTGAGCACAGAGTTGAGGGAATAAATGGCATCAAGAGAAAGTGATGACTGAATACCTTTCCTTAAGGGATAATAGTTGGACAGAGAAAGAAGAGGAGGAAGAACATTCTGGGCCGAGGTAAGAACTTGTGAATAGCCCATTCTTGAAAATCAAAAAATGAAGGCACTCAGAAAGGTGCCTCTGACCTTTTGTGAAAGAAATTCCAAATACAATAGAGAAAAAAAGTGGTGTGATTCCATACCAAGGATTCTAGTACCAGATAGTGTGGTTTACCAGGATTAGAAAAATCTAAACAATAACTGTAAATCCCCAGAAGAAAGGAGGAGAATGTTAGAGCCTCCTGGATATATTTAGTTTTTAATAGAAAAATGAAGAGAATATAGTCAGCAGGGGCATGATGTTGATGTAGGATGAAGGAGAGGACCTTAAGAATTGTGTGAGTCTAGAAGGATCTGTGACTTAGAAAACTTCTAATAGCTGAAAAAGACTTTCAGACCCTGAGTTGGAAAAAGAAATACAAACTGAGGAAGAGGCAATTCTTCTACTTATGGAAGTTACCATGTTATAATAATGAACAGAAAGAAGGTAAAGCTTAGTCACTACCATTTTATTTCTAACATTTCAATTCAACTAAAGATTTTGGACTGGAAAGGTTATAAGCAACAGAAATGCACAAAATAATGATCAAGATAGACAGAAAGCTGAATGTCATTTGATGTGAGTTTATGCTTCCAGATGAACAATACATTTAATGAAATAATTGAAAGTTTTGATAATGGAGAAACTTGTTAATTGTTCTGGAATATGGCTAGTGAGAGAAGGAAATATCAGAACAAGTAAGGGCAGACACACATAAAAGATGGTTGCCCAATCCATGAATGTCTTCGTCGGCTGCTGTAGTTGCTATTTTACTCCCCAGTAAGTATCTTTGGATCATGGTAACTGTGTCTAAATCGAGACATTTCCTGTTTTGGTTTTAACAGTGAAGATTGGGCTTAGTTTATTTTAAAATTTGTGTCTCAGATATTGTCCCAAAGGGTCTCTTTGGCTGAACTAAGCAATGTAGAAAAGTTTTTCAGCACCACAGCTTTGTGGTGCTGACATTGATAGTTTAATGAACATTAAGGCATCACTGTAAAGTGTTGAGTTTTAAGGTGCTTGTTCTTAAGTATACGGGAAAGCTATTCTTCACTTACAAAGACCTCTCTGCCCAATTATTTAGCGGGAAATATATGCTCTGAGTGTCATGTACATGCATGACACAAAAATGAATTTTCTGAGGTCTTTAAACGGCAAAAGGGAGAAATGATTAAAGCATCCCTGGGGAAATATGAAGAACTCTTTGAGTCATAAAATTACCCCCACATAGAGCATGTTCAAAGGGACTTTTTGTCTGCTTCGTGAATGTGATTATTTTTTTTCATGCAAACTACATACACTTTTGCAACTTAGAATTTAGCAACTCATCTAAACCACTGAACGTTAGGAAGCATTCCTGCTCAATTTCTTAGAACTTTGTTCCCTTTTCTTCTGAAGGCTATTGTTATGAACATATGTGCCAAAATTGATTTATGTGTTTCAGGATAAGTGTTGGCCCATGTTGCTACTCAAAATCTTCCTAGGCTGATGGCATCAAACAAATTTATGAGTAGATGTGGTTGAAGGGCGAAACATTGACATCGGGGATTTAGATTACTTCTAATAAGTTGTTCCACTGAGTTTCATGCCTTTCCCATTGATACAGTTTTAAATTTTAATTATAAATTATTATTTTATATATATATACACATACACACACAGACGCACATATGCATAGGCATTTATCATTGGTATATATTAAATTTAACATTACAAATAAGGACAAAGCACTTTTTTAGTTTTTAGGCAACTTGGTAAGACTTTGGTCAATACATTGGGTCTTATTTTAAATGAGGTTGCGTGAAAAGTAGGGCTTGAGAGTTGACAGTTTACTTTATAACTTGCTAGCTTACTTTCCTGCTGGAATTTTTAAAATAACTCTTTTGGCCCTCTATTCCAACCTGTAGAAGAGAACCTTTCCACACACCACCCCCCCCCCCCATTTGCAGGGAGAAAGATACATGATACAGGATGTGGGACAGGGTCAAATAATTGGACTTGAGTGATGAGGGAAGAAGTAGCAGTTATGGAATTAATCTTCACCTTTAGCATAAACTTTCCTTTTTAATTTGATCTCTATTTCTTTCCCTCATTTCTAATTTGGATCACTTCCCTTTGTTTTACATTGCCTCTTTTGCAGATTTTTTATTTTCAGGTAAGATAACTGACCTTGGTGTGCCTTACGCTTTGGAGGAATCCCAGGTCTTAGAAGTCCAAGGAGGAAAGAGCGTAGGGTTCAGGGTGAAAGAGTGGATATGCCTTGAGGTGTGTACCTATGTACAACTTTTGTATCTGGCTTCTGTTATTCAACATAATGGTTGTGAGATTTTTTTTGTCTTATGCTTAGTGTTTTTTTTGTATCCTTTCGAGGAAATCTTGGCCTGTAAAGATATTTTCCAATGTTCTTATCCAGAAACTTGATTGTTTTAGCTTTCTTGTTTCAGTCTATGAGTCATATGAAGTTAATTCTCTATATGGTCTGAATCCATGGTCATGTATATTTAACTGACTCAAAACAAGACAATTTATTGAAAGATCTACTTCTTTCAACTGAATTGCATTGTTGTTCAGGTTACTCTGTAAAGGTAACTTTATTTGGGAAGAACTCGTCTATTTCTTCACATTAGTGTCCTAGAAGAGTCTTAAAAAATTACTGCAAAGTAGGTGACTTATGATCAAAGCAATGTATTCTTTCCCAGTTGTGAAAAATCAGAAGTCTGAAATCAAGATGTTGAAAGAACCAGCCTAGCCTCTTTTTAAGGGTTCAGGGGAGAATCCTACCTTGCTTCTCCCAGCTTCTGGTGGCTCCAGATATTCCAGGAGTACATGACTGTAATCTCTGTCTTCTTCCCCATGTGTCTGAGTCTCAAAATCCCTTTGTTTTTCTCTTATAAGATGTGTGTTATTTGAATTAGGGTCAACTATAACTTAACTATATCTACAGTGACTCTTTTTCCAATTAAGATGCGAGTCACAGGTCCTGGAGTTAAAGCTCCTACAATCTTTTTGAGACCATCCTTCAACACACTACTCTTCTGTTTGGTCTTCTATCAATCTATTCTTGTTGTAATAATAATCGCCTAATGTCAATTATTGTAAGTTTCTACTAAGTTGTGAAGTTGAATTATGTAAAATTTTCCACTTCACTCTTTACTATTTTCTTGCCTATGTTAGGTCCTTTGACTATATAAATCTTAAAATCATGTATTTATATATTAAAACCTTCTGGGATTTTGATTTGGGACCATCTTGAATCCATAAGTAAGTTTGCCCTGATTTCCAAAAGTAGAACATTCCCATTTGGTATGATTTGGTAGGTTATTTTTGGGGTCTGGTAATACTGTTACCATTAATGTATATGGAAATTCCCCCACACCCCCCACAAATAGCCTACTAAATCATACCAACTAGGAATGTTCTACCTTTGAATAGTGGGGAAATAGTGGGGGAAACCAGTGTTCTTATCCACACACGGGGTGGTTGTCTAAGGAAACAGGTGTAGGTCTTTAAAGAAAATAGTTCAACAATGTATTAGTTTTTATTTAGATGTCTTATTCAATTATTATTAGATTTATTTCTTAGTATTTATTTCTGATGCTATTGTAAACATTTAAAATCATATCTTAATTATATTTTTTAATTGTATCTCTATTGTTAGTGTATAGCAATATAGTTAATTTTTATAGTTACATTTATATATACTTTCTGTATTTGTATACTTTTTATATAAATTTTATGTAAATTTTATAAGCTATTCTTGTATTCAAAGGTTTTACTAAGTTTACTTATTCACTGTAAAGGATTGTAATATAGATTCTTTTGCGTTTTCTACATATACTGCCATTTCATCTGCACATCATAAGTTTTACTTCCTTTGTTTCAATCTTTATACCATTTTCCCTTCTTGCTTTGTTGCACTAATTAGAATTTCAGTATAATGTTGACTGGAACTAACATAGTGGTAACTATACATAATTTGTAGATGTAGTTTTAACAGATTACAGATTAAGGAATTTCTATCTGATTGAGGAATTTCCCTTTTATTTTTCTTTTGCTGTCAGTTTTTATCAAGACTCTGGTTTTTTTAATCAAATGCCTTTTCTGCAGTCTTTAGTGTAAGATTTTTTCTTTTTATATTCTTTAAATGTATTAATGATATTGACTGTTATTTAAATATGAAAATAACCCAAATGTGAAAAAAAAATTTCCTTTTCTTGCATTATGTTTTTAATATGTTATTGGCACTATTTGCTAAAATTTTGTTTAGGACTTTTGTTCTTATGCTCATGAGAAATACACTTATACTTTTCTTTTCCTTTTTTTTTTTTTTTTTACTTTGTCATTAGCACGCATCTTTATGATATGAGTTGGGAAATATCTCTTCTTTCCCTAATCTCTGAAAGAATGTGTGTAATTTTGATATTTTCTTCCTTAAGAATTCTTCCTGGTAAGAATTCTTCTGGGTCTGGAAATTTCTTTTTGAGATGATTTTAAATTATGGATTAAATCTAATCAATCTCAGCATTGTCATTTTTAAAAACAGTGTATCTTTTATGGTTACACAACATATAATTACATTTTAGCACTGATTTCTTAAACTATTAATGCATCTTTACATATTCAGAACCTTAAATTTGAACCAGCTTCTATTTCAGGTCTGAATGGACTTCAAAAAAGCCGAGTAATCCTGTTGAGGAAGAGAAACATTTTCTCAAAATGTCTGATTACATTATTAAGCCAATGTTTATTGTATACTTACTATGTCAGATACTGTGTTAGCCAGTGGGACTACCAGCTGCTCAAAATAGAGTAAGTCCATTGATGATTAAGCAAATGAATTATGGAACGTCATATAGGACTGGGAAGACATCATAGCAGAGCTGGACTTTATGAGTATTTGGTCTAGACCTTGAAGGATGAATGGCATTTCACTAGCTAGAGAAGAAAGAAGGGACTAGGCAGATGGTATGTTATGTACAAAAGCATAAAGGCCTGGAAAAAGACACGTAAAAAAAGGGGGTAATTTGACGTCAGAGGGGGCAGTGTTATTACTCTAAATAAATATCAGGACTTTTGGAGAGGGCTTCACTTTGCCATGGAATCAGTTGAATTCTATCCATTATGCAAATCGTTCTAACCCAAGGACTGACCTAATTAGATGTGTTAGAAAAGTTCCTCTGGTAGTGAAGTGGAGGATGTAATTGAGTTGGGAGAGATTGGAGCAAGATAAAACAGATTGTGTACAATGAAACAAATGAAAATTACTTTATACAAATATCAAGGAATAGTTTGTCTCACTAGAGTTATAAGACCTAAAAATTCAGTACTCAACTTCTTTTTACAGTTGAATACGTGAACATTTTTGTTATCTGACTTCTATTGAGTTGATTTATTTTTATAGTAGACTTGGAAAGACTTCGCTCTTGGGATTGTATGAGTCAGGGAAGCAGAGCCAGATGAACAATAATAGAAGGGGTCTAATATGGGACCTTAATCTTACCAATTGTGGGAGAATATGGGGCAATGAATGTCGGAATGAGGGAGATGGAAGGTGAGAGTCACACTCACTGATCAGCCTTCATGCAAAAAGTATTAATATTATAAATTCAGAGTTTCAGGTACCACCCCACACTCACCGACTCAACTTGATTTCATTGGTTTTTATATAAAGCTATTGCAGTCATGTTGATTTACAACACTATATATTTTAGGGGTAAATGTTCACACCTCTTCATATATATATTACCACACCACGCCCACTGCCAAAGGCCCAGTAGTCCTCCTCCATGGTCCATTGGGTCCCCCCACTCTTTGCTCCCCACTCCCTTACCCTGGACCTGAAGGAGGGTGGGTGATGAGTGGTTACTGTGGATAAGCTTTGGTTGTACTTTGAAGGTTGTGGGAACGACTGTGGGAAGGTGATTTCTTCATGTGAGTCCCACTGGCATAAGTCTTCACCAACCATCAGTGGTGGCCCTGGGGCTATTATTGGCCAGGAGGCCAGCACTTGGGAAGACGGTGATGCAGGGAGCTGAGTGAGTGAGGTCAAGCTGAGTGAGGTCAAGCTAAGCTCTGCTGGGAAAACTTGCATCTATTTTGTCACCATATACCTGACCACTAAAGGACTTTGAATGAACAAAGTTTATTATTTTCACTTCTGTTCCCAAAAAGCACACAAGTTCCCCCCTTGACCATCTCTAACCTGCCTCAAGCCAACAAAGAAGATTCTGGGAAATACACAGTTCCTGTCCTACTGGGTTTATTAGAGGGCAAGTATTATATTATCTCTTATGATAGCCTGCGTTGCAAAAATTTGAGAAGTCATAAGATCTATCAAGTCTTTAGTAACAGTTGTCAGGTAAAATTTTGTATATAACTTAGTGTGGGATTTGATATATAGGAAGTGCCCAGTGAATGCATGATTATGTTAGAATTCTATTCTTATTTTTTAAGATTCTGTACAAAGCAACAGGAAACATATTGCCAGATCAACAATTATGTTAGGTTTGTCAAAAATATAAATGTGAGGAGAGGGTCCAGGTGCGGCAGGTAATGTTTGTTATCTATTGCATCCTAATTCTTATGTTTACTCTGTTACCAAGAGAAAACAGATGTGTCTGGGGTGGCATGGAACCCCAGAGGTGTAGCTGCATGCCAAAGAGATGAAAAGTGAAGTTCCTGGTCAGGTTTCCTGGAAAGTCTCTAGAAAGGCAGAATCAGGCTCTTTGGTTTTTCCACTTCTCTTCTTTTTATTTTTGTTTGAAGATTTATTTATTTATGCATACAAGCTGGGGTGCAGGCCAGAGGTGTGGGGTGGTGAGAGGGTTCACCAAAGACAGAGTGGGGAGCGGAACAGGCAGATTGACTGAAATACACTGCTGAGGGGAACAGCGGGCTAGGCAGGAAAGGTTTGTTGCGCCATGTAGGAATCTCCCCTGCCAGGTGTTGAACTTGCGGTGCTGCGCAGACAGCTCCACAGTGCAGCGTTCAACCCCTTCGCCACCATGGAGGCCCTCTACTTCTCTTCTTTTGCCTGGAAGCCAGACATGGAATGGAGCTTTCTTCTTGTGGCCGCCTGGAGACACACACTCTCAGGCCTGCTGAGCTTGAAGATGGAGTAGACCTGTGCTTCAGAGGGTGCTGTGTGTGCACTGCTGACTTCTCACTACAGTGGAAAAATAAAACCCCTGATTTGTTTAAGCCGCTGTCTTTTGGATTACTGGCAGCAGCTGAATATAATTCCTAGCTAATGAGTAGATTGTGGGGACCAGTGCTCAGGAAGACATTTTCGAAGCAACGCTAAAATTGCGTAAGAGCCTAGGACAGTATGTCTCAAGTATTAGCCTGTGTATGAATCAGATAAGTTAAAATCAAATTCTGGTAAGTCAGAAGGAGAAAGACAAATACCAGTTTTCATTCATCTGTGGATATAAAGAAACAAAACAGGAATAGACAAAACCAAACCAAAACAAACTTGAGCTCTGACAGAAGGACTAATGTTTTTTGGGTGACGGGGTGGGGAGCAAAGAGTGGGGGAACCCGGTGGACCATAGAAGGGCACTAGGGGGGCTTTGGCAGTGGGTGTGGTGTGGTAATATAGATCTGAAGAGGTGTGAACCTTTACCCCTAAAATATACACAGTGTTGTAAATCAAATTGATGGCAATAAAAAGAATTTAATATAAAAACCAATAAAATCATGTTCTGAGTCAGTAGGTACGGTAGATATGGGGTGATGCCAGGAACTCTGTATTTATAATATTAATACTTTTCACATGATGCTGTTGCCACTGGTTTGTGGACCCACTTTGAGTAGCAAAGATCAAATTGAGCGTCATGAACAACTCAATTGTACCAACAAATGGTAACCTCCTAATTTATACTACTTTCTTGGATCTCAGCTACTTGAAACTTAGTGCAATACCTGCTCTGTGGATTGCATCATTCTATCATACTTAATCATAGCATCACAAAGCAAAAAGACCTGGCAGAGTAGGTCTATCTGCTAAAATAAAAACATTTTCAAAGCCAACTGCAAATCACAAAGGGTTAATTTCAGAGCAAAAGGGTAAGCAGCTCGCAGCCTGAGGCTAATGGAAAGGATGCTTCAGTGCCTCATTGTAATACGCTTCTCTGCAGTTTCAGTGGATGTTGAGTTTTTACTGCTCCTCTGCTTTGAGAATATTAAACTTTTTTGTTTTTTTTTTTTTTTGTTCAGTTATATTTAGGACATGCTCTGAATGAGCAACTGAAGTTATTTCCTCTTTTATGATTATTGGCTACTTATTTGAGTTCTTGTTGCTCTTCCAGAAAGAGGGCATTTCAAGAGAAGATAGAGGCCAATAATGGCCAGAAACATCAGAAAATTAGGAAGTAGGACCTAAGGAATTCCAGGGTTTGTCCAAATTCTCATATCGGTGCTGATATTTCCTCTTCTCTGCAACATAAATGTTGCTTCTTTGCTTGTCTTAATGGCTTTTCTTTGAATACAACTGGTTCATTCCCACTGCTGTATGTTCCTTCCCCTGTTTCTTATTGCAGTATCACAATCTGCTTGGGCTGCTGTAACAAGACTATAAACTGTGCAGCATAAAAAACAGGAACTTAAGTCTTGTAGTTTACAAAGCCAGGGAGTCCAAAAGCAAGATTTTGGAAGATTTGATGGTTAGTGAGAATCTTCTTCCTGGCTTGTATACACAGCTGTCTTCTAGCTGTGTGCCCAAATGGGCTTTCTTTGGCGTGCGCTAGTGGAGAGAGAGAAAGATGGGGAGAGGAGAAGCAGACACTTCTAGTGTTTCTTCCTCTTATTCTAGGGCCACCAATTCCATCATGAAGATGTAAGTCTACATCTAGTTACTTCCCAAAGCCCCACCTCCAAATACCATCACATTGGTGTTTATGGATTTTTCTTTGTCAGGTGGTGGGACATAAACACTTGGCCCACCTCATGCACTCGCTTCCCCCAGCAGCAGTCATTGCTATGCAGTACACTTCTAACACCAGGCTCTGGATTCAGTGCATTACTCAATTGTATTCTCAAAAGAAGCTGACAAGATAGTTGTTATTATGACCTATGACTTTACATTTACCCATTATAAAACTAAGTCGTGGAACTTTTCCAATAAGCTAGCATGTAGCGATGCCAGAGATCCATCTCGGGTAATAGAAGGCCCTAAAGTGGGCACGTTATAAACAGTGGCTCTCAAGCTGGCGATGTCAGACCAACAGGGTCAGCCTCCTCTGGGAACTTGGTGCTTGAGTTCAACGCTTGAACTACTAATTCAGAAGCGTTGGGGTGCAGCTCAGCAATACGTGTTCTAACAAGCATTCCAGGACTTTCTGACACATGCTCAAGTATAGAATCTCAGCTCCAAATAAAACTGAGAAGGAAAGTATAGATAAACTGGCTACTTATTGGTTAATATTTGGTATATACTAGCTTGAAGACTATTCAGTAGATGTGCTATAGTGTTAAAACAGATACCCTTGACTTAAAACCATTGTATGGAAAACTTTCCCATCCTCCCACCTGCTCCTTAAAGTGATGCCTCCATCCCTGCCCCATAATCTTTGCCATTTAGCTAGCTTCATTCATGTGGTAGATGTAAAATGCCCTCTATTCCACTAACATTTTCATCTGGTTCAGCAAAAAGCAGTCTCATGTATACTATTTGCTCCATAACTATAGGGTTATTGAATAGGGTTCTATTTATAGAAACACTTCACTTGGTTCTTTATTCTTGGACATCCCGCACCAGAATAATTTGTGGTTATAAAAACACTAAGGAAGATGGGTTATAGGCATGGGTAGTTTGGTGACTGTTGAAAGAACAAAAGAGAAAAAAATTAAGTAAAATTTCAAGCTCCCTCCCCCCCAAAGTTTCACTAATTAAAAGAAAAAATTAATGCTTTTCTACTTCCCACTGTGGTATATTTTATAGTATTTTGACCTTTTGATCCCAATCAAGGATAATACCATTAATTATGAAATCCATAGCTAGGACCTCCCCGGTGGCGCAGCGGTGGCGCTGTGGAGCTGTAGGCAGCGGTGACTGCGAGTTCGAGGCCCAGCCAGGGAGAATCCCACATGGTGCGGCAGACCTCTCCTGCCTTGCCCGCTGCTCCCCTCAGCAGTGTATTTCTGATCTGCCTGTTCTGCTCCCCGCTGCGTCTCTGGTGAACCCTCTCGCTGCCCCGTGCCTCTGGCCTGTACCCCAGCTTGTATGTATAAATAAAAAATAAATCTTAAAAAAAAAAATCCATAGCTAATTCCTAAATGTAATATTACACAGAAGTAACAGTGGAAACTCCTAAGCATTAGGGAATAAAGAAGGAAATTAGGAGTTTAAGAAAATTATAATTGTTTTTGGAATAATTTGAGCATTGGCCACATCCTGAATTGGCTTAAGATGAACTAAATAAAGACATCACTGACAATGCCATTACTTTCATTTGCCTAGTTCCTGCATGTCAATCTATCCATTTACTGCTTCCAGTGTTTTAATGAGATAATACTCAGGATTTGCTCTCATTAGCAACAAATTAGGACAGTGTTAAGTCTGTTTGTACTAGTTTTGAAACACTCCTGCACCTGTGTCTGCATATTGATTTCTGTGCTTGGTTACTACTCTGTCCACATATTAGAACTTTTTCTTTTAAAGAGTAAAGATTTTTTTTTTTAATTTTTGTGCAGAAGAAGTGGGGTGCAGGCCAGAAGTGCAGGGGTGTGAAATTCACCAGAGACAGAGCGGGGAGCAGAACAGGCAGACTGACTGAAATACACTGCTGAGGGGAGCAGTGGGCGAGACAGACAGGAGAGGTCTGCTGTGCCATGTGGGTCAGCTCCCTAGCCGGGGATTGAACCCAGGCTGTTGTGGAGCACTGAGACTTAATCCCTAGGCCACCAGGGAGGCCCAACTTTGCATCTTTAACAGGGTCTAGTTGGCTAAAGGACTTCTAGCAGGCCCTGGAACAATGTTGTTTAGTTCAATGTTATTATAATACTGATGACCAACCCTCCCCCCCAAAAAAAAAAAACAAAACAAAACAGACCACATTTCTGGCTGATTTTGAACAAAATGCTCTTATTCTAGGACCTGCCTGTGTTATATGTCATTTTGCTTAAAGTTGCGTTTTCCAAGGACCTATTGCCGCCAGTGAGGCCTTACTGTACTAGCCAAGAAGGGCTTGGGTCTGCACCCACTTTGGTGGCATGAATTCAGTAGGATGCAGTGCATGCTGCGAATGTCAGGAATTCTCAGCTGATCCAGGTGACTATAGAGATGAAAATCCAAGGGTGGAATGACTTCCTAAGCAGTGCTGCTTAGAGCTGCTTCTGTTCTTCCTAATGATTTGGGAGGCATTGAAGCAATGTTGTGACTTAAGCCTATTTCCAAGAAAAAAAATCCTGATTTGTAGAATTTGCTGATTTCAAGTCATCCATATGAAGATGCATACAATGGACTCTCCAGCATACTGCTGGGGTTAAACAGAAATGGATTTTTTTTTAAGATTTATTTATTTATGTACACAAGAACTGGCATGTAGGCCAGAGATGTGGGGTTGTGAGAGGATTCACCAGAGACAGCGGGGAGCAGAACAGGCAGATAGACTGACGTACACTGCTAAGGGGAGTAGAGGGGAGAGGCAGGAGTGGTCTGCTGTGCCATGTGGGTCAGCTCCCTGGCGGGGGGATCGAACTCTTGCTGCATCAACTGTGGACAGCTTCAGAGACCCAACCCATCCAGGAGGCCCACAAATGCGTTTTTTTAGAGTCAGCTCCACCTTTTGCTTCCTTTAATAGCAGCTAAAAATTTAGCAACAAGTAAATTTACAACATATTTCAAAGATAATCTTTGATTTTAGTTAAAATTATTGTCTGCTGCAATACAAAACTGAAGGTTGAAATTGAGAAAAAAATCTTTTGAAATGTATATTTCAGATTGTCTCAGATATATACTTATCTCCAAAAACTAATTTTCACTTCCTTTTTTCCCTTGAAAACAAAATTTAGCACAATCTTTGGCATGTTCAGAATCAATAGAACCTTGTTTCATTCTCCAGCCAATGTTTGGACACAAATCTTTCAGTTTCTGTGCTTGTGAAAAAGAGATAGGGATTGAATGCAGGAAAGCAGTTCTTGTTTTCATCTAAGCTCAGTGAAAGCTTTTAGCATTTAGATTCAGATGAATAAGTCTGACCATGAAAATTTGGCCCATAATTTATACAGAATGAAAGGATATAATGATGGTTCAGGGATAGGAGGTTTATTTTTAACAACTGTTAAAACTAGTAAGAAACATCTGAAAAATGGTAGGATATTCTTTGTGTTAATTATTTGCTCCAAAATAGAGAAGAAATACCTTTGTCCTTTATCCAGATATATATATAGTATATAATATATAGAATGATTTTTGTACTGATAGAGTACAGAGCTTTCTAGAAATTATATAAAAGCAAAGACATCAGCTTTAGAAAAAAACAAATTTCTTTTGTTAGTTTATTACCAGATCTATGATAACAAGAGAAAAATCAAAAGATGCAGAAGAGCAGAAAGGAAGTTTTTTTTTGCATGTATTTGCACAGACTTTACAGCAACACTATTTTGTTACTTGACTCTCCCCGATTAAAATACTTTCACATGTCGACGAGTACATATCGATTACATGACTTTTTTTCTTTTATTGAGGTAACGCTGGTTGCCAACACTGTATGTGATTAAGAGATTTGGACTCACACCGCGTGAGTAGCAGGTCCTCACACCACAGCCGTTACCAAGGTACCCCGAGTCTTCCAATGTAGCCCACTGCGCCCCTCCAAGCTGTGTGGTCTCCAGTTTTGTAGCCTCAATTTCACAATAAAATTTCTAGGGATGGGCTTTATTTGACCCTATGTTTCCCCGCCCCCGCTATATCTTTTCCCCCTCTATAAAAGTGAAACCATCTGTTATTTGTCTTCTTCCTTCTGATTTATTTCGCCTAGCATAATCCCTTCCAGTTTCACCCATGTTACGTGATTTTAACTGGCTTACTGCACTTTCTAATGTGGGTACACCCTCACTTAACCAATCCTTTTTAACATATGTCTATAATACTGCCCATATTTTCTGTTACGTGCTTGGCTATGATGATTATAGCTTAATTTTTCTTCACATTTAAATTTTTATTTTCATATTAAATACATCTAAAATTATTTTCTTAGTACACAGATGTTGAATTACAGGGTCAAATATGAAAACTACTTCTGGCATTCTTTCTTTAAAAAATTGATGTGGAATTTTAGGTTAAATGTCAAGCATAGACTGACTTTTATTATGTATCACCAACTACTCATCCAAAAATTTGGATCAATTTTTAGGCTCAACTGGACCTCATCACATGTGACGTAATGCATTGCTTTACCACAACTTCCTTTTGTAAATTTCCTGATAAGTAAAATATTAAATTGTAATATTTTTCTTGTTGTCTTACTGTGTTAGGAGCAAGTCTTTTAAAATGTTCAGCTATTGAGACTTTTTAATGTTAAGTAGAATGCATTTGTGAACTATTCACACCTTAAAATGGTCATGAATGCAGCCAATTAAAACAACACACATTTATTATCTCATTGGTCAGGAGGTTGGTGAGCTCAGTTGGTCCCTCCTGGGTTTTATACGCTGAGATCAAGTTGTTGGCAAGCTGGATGTATCTGGAGACTCTGAGGAAAATCTGTGTCTAAGCTTATTTGTGCGTTTGACAGAATTCAGTTCTTTGGCTGCAGAGGTAAGGCCTCTGTTTCTGTGCTGGCTGTCAGCCAGGAGCCTCTGTCAGCATCTCAAGGCCACCAACATTCCTCATCCTGTTGCCCTTCCATTTTCAAACCAGCAACTTCACACTCCCTGTCTCATCTCTTCTACCTCCATCTGGAGACAGTTCTCTGCTTTTTAAGAGTTAGTGTGATTAGAATCAGCCCCCCTGGGTAGGATAATCCAGGCTAGTTTTCCTATTTTAGGCCTGTAAGCTTAATTATATCTTCCGAGTCCCTTTTGACATAGAGAGTATATTCGTCATGATTCTCCAGAGAAGCAACTAATAGCAATCTATATATCTACCTTCTATCTATCCATCAATCAGTCATCTATTTATCTATCTATCTATCTACCTACCCATCCCCCCACCCATCTACCATTCATCTATTTTGAGGAATTGGTCTCATGCACTTTTGTGATTACGGTGACTGACAAGTTCCATGATCATTTGCCTGCAATCTGGAGACCCAGGAATGCTAGGGTTGCCCTCTTCCTTCCTTCCTTCCTTCCTTCCTTCCTTCCTTCCTTCCTTCCTTCCTTCCTTCCTTCCTTCCTTCCTTCCTTCCTTCCTTCCTTCCTTCCTTCTTTCTTTCCCCCTCCCTCCCTCCTTCCCTCCCTCCCTCCCTCCTTTCTTCCCTCCCTCCTTCTCTCCCTCCTCCCCTTCCTGCTCTTCCTCCCTTTCCTTCCTTTCCTCTCTCCCCTGCCTCCCTCCCTCCCTCCCTCCCTCCCTCCTTCCCTCCTTCCTTCCTTCCTTCCTTCCTCTCTCTTTCTTGATAATTTATTTATATTTATATATTTTACTTCATTGTTCTTTTTTTTTTTTCTTTTTTAATAATGCTTGGTTTCTTTTCTCAGGTGTAGTCCCCATAGAATTTCCACCACCAATTCATAGGGTTGCATTTTTAGTCTAAGTCTGACACCTGAGAACCAGGGGTGCTGATGGTATGAATCCCAGTCAGAGGGCAGAAGATGAGATGAAAAGTTCAAGTTCAATTAGAATGGTTGAAAAAAGGGGCAAATTCCTTCTTCCTTTACCTTTTGTTTTATTCAGCTCCTCAGTGGATTAGATGATGGTGTACCATTTTGGGGAAGGAAATCTACTGAAACTACCAATTCAAATGCTAATTCCATTCAGAAACACCTCACACATGTACCCAGAAATAATGTTTAATCTGGGAACATATAACCAGTCGAGGTAACACATAAGACTAACCATCACATAAGATAATAGATTTATTGGTCCCAAGGACTAGGGTGTGGATCTCTTTGGGGGGTATAATGCCTTACACATAATACAAAGTCGCCATTATGAGGTCTTCCTACCACATTCTTCAATTCTAGAGCAGAAATATGAGGTTTTTGTGTTTTGGGACCAAGGGAAAGAGTTCACAAACATCTACAATAAGAATTATTTACTACTTATTTATTTATTAATTGGCATATTCAAATATACTCAAAAATAAAGTGGACAGGATAAAGAAGTTCATGTTTTCATCACCCAACTTCAATAATTATTAATAGTTTGTAAATCTCATTACCTCTGTTTATTTCCTACTTTTAAATTTTGATACCTCTTCTGATGGAAGGAAATATCTTTATTTCTGAAGGTTAATTATGTTTCATATTTTATTGGGAATTGTAATAGTTTCATATAATACAAATAAAAGAACAAAAGGATAATAATTTAACAAAGCAAAAAGAATACTTGTGCTTTCCTCTCATTTAGTGGATGGAAAATAACCTTTGGGCTATTAAAATCTTGCTCAACTACGTAATTAAAATTATGATTCATTGAATCTTGTATTGTCTCACAACATAGAATTTTCTTATTTTATATGAATGGAATCTTACCATAGGTTGTGGCTACTTTGATTTAACAAATCTTTTCAGGGTTAAAGACTATCCATGACATCAGATGTCCATCTGTAGACCTAACTTGTCTTTGCAGAAACTTAGCAGTTTATTCAAGATTTTCCTGGCTTTTTTTTTTTTTACTATCCCATTTTTCTTCATTTTTGATCTTTCTGAAATGTGTTGATAGTTCTTGTTTGTCGTTAAAACACCTTCTCCCACTTTTCCCTTCCATGTGACTTTAATCCTTTTTGTACTTTTATGCTTTTTTAAAAAAAATATATATATTTTTTATTGTTATTTATGTCTTTTACATTTTGTATTCTCCTTGGGTAGCCCACCACCAATTCACCCGTGATCCAGCTCCATGGTCCCTTGTGTTCTTTTCTATTCCATTTTGTGCGCTTTTATGCTTTTTTTATCACTAAGATTTTGTGTGGTATTAGAGAAAAATGTGTGTGCAGAATCTGCCATCTTTAATTGACAACATTTTAAAGACAAAATTACTTTTCTTGTTTAACTTTTAAAGTCAACTTTGACATTTGTGGTTTTAATTGATGCCACTAGTCAGGCATGTTAACTATAACTTATGTTAAAAATGGAATCTGACAAAAATGAATGTTAAGTGTACAGTGTTGATAGTTAGAATTAGAAACAGAATATATTCCCTCTGAGTGGAGAGAAAAGGTTCAATGCTAGACTTGAAACATCTGCAAAGTACACTGGTCAACACTGAGATTGTTACTGACTTAAAAAGGCCCTAATCTGTAATATCTTGGTGTGCTGACCATGAATATAACCCTGAAAATTTTTTATTAGCTCTTGTTTTGAAGATATTTCATATAATTCATTTAATATATTTCACTGTGTAAATTTATCCAGTAAGACTGCAACAACATCCTAAATCAGCCTAGAATGATGTAATATTGCATCACATTGCATAATACCATCATGCACACATCATCCAGAGTTGATTGCATCATTTTCTGATGCAATGCAATACTACTGCCAGGCAGCTGCTGAAGTAAGCTGACATCAGCAGTGTACTATGTAAAGCCCTGTCGGAAAGGTTGAGTATTGAAAATATTTCAGACTTTGTCTGCATTGAGACCAGTTCCACGTGGTGAGGGACTTCCTATTCCAGAACCTCCAGCAGAATGTTCTCTTGATTCATCTGATGGGGACAAGGGTGAGCCAACCTGTTCTTCTCCTGTTCCATCAGCATGCAGTGATCCAGATTTTCACTGTGGTGTATCATCAACCCCACACAGACTAATACAGGAAGAACTAAATGACCTGGTTCATGATTTGGACTTATCCAAGAACAAGGCAGAATTGCTAGGATCAAGACTCCAACAATGGAATCTTCTAGAAGAAGATGTCACAATTACTTTAGATCTAAAGTGCCACCAGCAGTTGGAGCCTTTCTTCAGAAAGGAAAGTACTCTGGTATTCTGTTCCGATAATGAGGGCCTCATGAATGCCTTAGAAATCACTCATGTCCTACAAGAATGGAGACTATTTCTAGACTCTTCAAAACTGAGTCTGAAGGCTGTGCTTTTACACAGTGGAAACTGTCTTCCATCTATTCCAGTAGCACATGCTGTCCACATCCAAGAGACATACGATAACTTAAAGCCACTACTGAATTCCATCGAGTATAACAAGTACAGCTGGCATGTCTGTGGTGATTTGAAGCTAGTTGCCCTTTTAATGGGACTGCAGCAGGAATATACAAAATACATGTGTTTCTTATGTGAGTGGGAGAGCCCAGCAAGTGAATTGCACTACTTGTGGAAAGAATGGACTCGCAGAAAAAATGTAGCAGTTGGAGAGAAGAATACCCAGCACCCAGCTCTGGTCGAGGCTCACAAAATCCTGCTACCACCCCTTCACATCAAACTAGATTTGATGAAGAATTTCGTGAAAGTCATGGACCGGACCTCACCAGCTTTCCGATACCTGCATGAAAAATTTCCTCGACTCAGCAAGCAAAGATTAAAGAGGGAGTTTTTGTGGGTCCTCAGATTTGAGGGATTTTCAAAGCTGACCGGTTCAACAACTTGCTGCAGGGTGATGCAAAACAAGCATGGAATGCTTTTTGCCTAGTGTCTACAGACTTTCTTGGGAATGTTAGGGAGAAAACTACAAGGAACTAGTAGAAGACATATGATGCAGTATCAGAAACTTGGCTGCCATATGTCTCTAACGATCCACTTCCTTCATTCCCATCTGGATTTCTTTCCTAAATACTGTGGTATGGTTAGTGATGAACATGGCGAACATTTTTATCAAGCTATTGCATCAATGAAACAAAGATACCAGGGAAAATGGTCCACTACAATGCTGGCTGACTACTGCTGGACACTCCCCAGAGATGCTCCTGAACAGCTGTACAAGAGACAAGTGAAGAAATCTAAGAAGTATGCTATGACTTGATGTTTTACAGGTATTAACCATAGGCCTATTACTATTGGCATGCATTTCGTGATATAAACATCCATTTATTGCAGATTACAAAAAAACCCCCTAGAACCAAAATTAGAATTTGACTGTCATATTCGTGTCGAGCACATACAAATTGACAGGAAATGACTAATTTTATTTCAGTAACATGACTTTTGTAAAAATTTGTTGACCAGTGGTATTTGTTTATGAAGAATTTTGCTTATATAACCAAATTGGGCATGAGTTCAGGGCAAAATAATGACTCTTTTGAGTTAAAACATGTAAAAAAGAAATGCAAATTTTAAACTTTTAAGTGTGTCCTCCACTGCTTTCTGAGATAAATTGGATTGTTATGGTAAAGGACACTTCAGGTAGAAAAAAAACATTGAATGCAAAGCCCTGTGAAAGAATTTCAATCTAAAATGGCACCAGAGGATACAAAATGGAGCACCTCATGCATGTGTCCTCAGAAGAAAGGACATAAGAACGGAGAGAGTGATTTCCAGTAATTGCCAGATTTTTCAGAAGAAAGTAACTTTCCTCCTGAGCAGTGAGCTTCTCCAAGTATATATTCCCATCCTCAAGTCAATGAACTTACTGCTTGGATTCTGGTGAATTTCTCCACCCTCCCATACCCACCCCTTTGCGTTCTTTGCCTTCATATACAGACTATTCCAGACCCTCAACAGACTTCTCTATAGCATGCTTAGCATACATCATCTGAACTGCAATTCCTTAGCTATTCCTTACTAAGTTCAATTTCTGGTAATTTGAGCTTGCCCCAATTTACCACTTTGTTTAGGATGACAGCCTTGAGCAAGAGGCTTGCGTGCTCTGTTCAAAGAGCACCAGGCTAGTTAACATAGAACGAATGAGGGAGGAAATAGGAGACTCTGTCAATGAAGTAATGGCGACCAGATAACCTATGTCTCCATGTATCATGCTAAGGACTTATTGCCTGTATTCTGAGATGGGAGCCCATTGAAAGGTTGTGAGTAGAGGAATAGACTGTGTTTTAATTGGTCTCTAGGTCTGCTCTTTGGAGAATATGCCGCAACTGAAGAAACAGATAAAATATAGAGGGCATATGGGAGGTGGTTGCAAAATTAAGGGGCAAAAATAATTGTCTGGGAGTGGGTTGATGTGTGATATGTATTCATATTCTGGATATATTTTGAAGATAGAGTAAATGGAATTAATTGACAAATTTTGTGCAGAGTGTAAGATAAGGAAAGACATTAGGAATGATGCCTGGAGTTTTGCTGAGGGCTGAAAGGATGGACTCGCCATTCTATTTGATGGGGAAGACCGGGTTGGGGTTTGAAGCCTGGGGTTTTGGGAAAGCCGTGTGGCTACTGGGAGTTCAGTTTTACGCATCTTGTTTGAAATGCCTTCCAAGTGTAAGTGTTGGGCAGGCATCTGACATTCAGAGGAGAGATTCTGATTGGAGATGTAAATTTAGGCATCATGGGGGAGTGAGTTCTCCTAAAAGCTATCAGAACGCCTGAGATCAACTAGAGGCAGCATGTAGATAAAAAAGAAAAGTAGCTCATGGTGAGCACTGGAGCACACCAGAATCTAGAGGTCAGGAAAGGAGAAGAAACAGCAAAGGTTTCAGGAAAAAAGAGAGAAGTCTGGAAAGTGTGGAATCTGTCTCATCAGATTGCACGTTGTGAGGTCAGGAGTCTTATTTGCTCATTCAGTGTTGTATGCCTTTCTAGTATTTCGTTCATAGAAAGCAATGATAAATCCCGAGTGATTGAAATAGAACACTACAGTGTTCTATGCCCATAGCTTGTATTTAATTCAGAGAGCTTCTCTTTTCCATGCCAACAATTTTGTGATCTTTTTGAAAGTCCTTTTTCTCACTCATGATGACTGAAATGTACAGATACTTTGTTTTCAGATCCAGGATCTCTTCTGAATATCTTTCTGTTCTCCTTGTGGCTCTAACCCTGCAGGGCAGCAAATAGTTATTCTGTTACCATTTTATGTATGTGTGTATGTATGTATGTATTTATGTATGTATGTATGTAGGTATTTAAAAAAATTTTTTTTTTTTCCCGTAGAAGAACTGGAGTGCAGCCCAGAGGTGAGTGTGGGGGCGGGGAGGGGAAGTGAGAGGATTCACTAGAGACAGAGTGGGGAGCAAAACAGGCAGATCTACTGAAATACACTGCTCAGGGAGCAGCAGGCCAGGCAGGAGAGGTCTGCTGCGCCATGTGGGTCAGCTCCCTGGCTGGGGATCAGAACTCAGGCTGTTGTGGTGGTAGTGCTGAGACTTAACACCTTGGGTACCAGGGAGGTGTTACCTCCTCTGTTACCATTTTAGATCATGCAAGACAAGGTGTTGTTATGGGGACCAGTTTCCTTCCCCTCCTTTAAGACTCATGGATTCAATCGCAGAGAAGAGGAGGCTTAGACATTTCTCCTATGCGTATCATAATTTCCTTTTACTAAGTCCAACGTACTCTTCCACTTGATACTTCTGTATATCGGAAGAGTCACTCCTGACCTCTCAAAGAGCCTTTCACAACTGAATCATTCTCCTGAGTCCTCAATTTATTGCCACCTGCAGCACCAAGCACTCCAACCAAGGACCTAATGAGTCATTTTTGTCCTGTTACTCTGGTAATAGTCTATTATGAGTATAACAAAATGATTTACTTGGTGGCTCCTTGGAACAGTGTGTATTGACCTAGTTACAAATGTTCTGTACATGGTACAATACTACACAGTGTGGAAAATGTATTCAGACATTGGGTTGCAGAAGAAACTATCAAATACCCTTCTGGGTTCTTCCAGGTTGGCAAATAATCAAACAAGCATCAGACAGATTGATAAGAAAAAAAGCTAAAAAAAAGTTTAATAATAACATCTCTCCCTCATATCTACAAGGGAGAGCCCCAGCATGGCTGAGTAATTCACCCACATGGCTTTGTGTGGTGTTCAGTAGTGTCCTGTTAAATATCAACAGTTTGAGTCAGACATGGGAAGTTGGAAGGAAGGAAAGGTCAGCTAGGGAGGTTAGCAGGGAAGGCACAGTAGACAAAGCTATGCAGATTTTGACTTCTGCCTTTTCCATAAAAAGAGATAAGATTAGGTCTCCCAGGGGGAAGTGATTACAGAAGGAAGTTTATATCTCTTTTTTAAAAAATTCAGTCTCTGCAGAGACTGTCAAAAATAACCAATACTGGCTGTATTTTAAGTTGTCATGGTGGATCCTGGGAAAAGTTTTCTGTTAGAATAACTGTAGCTCAGATAAACCTCATTGGCTTCAACACCATCGCTGTGCAAAGCTATAAAGAATTTTTTCAAAACAACCTTCACCCAGCCTGCAGAATCCCTCTTATTAAATCAGCCTTTAGTCAAAAACACATTATTTGAGGGGAGCAGAATTTTGCTCCTCTGCACAAATATATATGTCAGAGTAAAATGATATAGGAAAGAATAAAACTCAGAAGTTTATTTTCAAGGTTTTGCCACAGGAAAATGTACTATATTCAATCCATGAGACTCACCAGTATTGATAGAAAAGCCTAGAAAGTATAGCAGAATACATCTTTGAGTTTTAGTTTTCAAAAATCCACGTAGGAAGCAGGTACTGCTCAGTATGCCACAAGACACTAGGCTATGCTGAAACATTTTATTCCTGAGCTGCCTTAGAAGCTTGTGCCAGAATTTCAGCTTGTTTCAAGGACTGTGGCAAAGTCTGTCCATGCAAGGGTCCTTTTCTTCACTCTCTCCTCTGCCTCAATGCACCATCAGTATGATTGGAATGTTTGCATGATTTTCGCATCCTCTAAAACAAACTTTATTTCTCCTAATAGAGCACATCCATTAACTCGACTGTTTTGTGTCAACATTAATGAAGATAGTTTTCTAACAGATTTTGAATTAAAATTAAGCAAGTGTTAAAGTTTTGCAATTACATCAATTTATTTTTTTACAATTGCTTTTTAAAATATTTATTGAAGTAACATTATATGATAACATTATGCAGGTTTCAGGCATACATATAATACATTGTGTACATTGTGTTCCCCACTGAAGTCCAGTTCCACCCTTCACCATATACGATCAACTCCACTTACCCAGTTTACACATCTTCCCTCCCCTCTTCCCTGCTCCTAGCCACTAATTGGTATTATAGTCTAAATATTTTTGTTTTATTTAGTTTATTCACATATTTTGTTTCTTTTTGCACTGCATATTAGTAGAATTACACAGTATTTGTCTTTTAATGACTGGTTCTTGTTTTTTAAATTTATTTACTTATGCATACAAGAGCTGGGGTGTAAGCCAGAGGTGTGGGGAGGGGGAGGTGAGAGGACTCACCAGAGACACAGTGGGGAGCAGAACAGGCAGACTGACTGAAATACACTGCTGAGGGGAGCAGTGGGCAAGACAGGAGAGGTCTGCTGCGCCATGTGGGAATCTCCCTGGCCAGGGACTGAACTTGTGCTGCAGTGGCTGCGGATAGCTTCATAGGCTGAGGCTTAACCCCTTGCACCACCAGGGGGGCCTGTGATTGTTTCATTTAAATAAATTTTTACTGAGGTAACATTGGTTTATAATGTTATATCAGTTTCAAGTTCAGAGCATTGTAAATCTTCCTTTTTTTAATGGAGGTAATTTTGTTTTAAGTTGTTTGTAT
Source organism: Scalopus aquaticus (assembly GCA_004024925.1). Taxonomy (NCBI): domain Eukaryota; kingdom Metazoa; phylum Chordata; class Mammalia; order Eulipotyphla; family Talpidae; genus Scalopus; species Scalopus aquaticus. Next base: position 35,426 of record PVIJ01001145.1, on the reverse strand, counting down.
TTTGGGAGTATAGAATCAGGTGTGATTACCATAGTGCGCCCGCCACCAAAGCCCTTATTGGCTACCACCTAGTCCACTGTGCTTCCTCCCCACTTTGTGCTCACTCCTCCCCCATGCCCTCTGCCCCTGAATGTCTCACTTCTATTCTCTGATTTCCAGGACTAGCTTTTGAGTTTGGCTTTGACTGAACCTTTGTCTGGTTTCTCTATATTCCACATATAAGTGACACCATCCCACCCAGTATTTATTTTTCTGCTTCTGACTTATTTCACTTATTATAATTCCCTCGATTTCCATCTACACTCTTGCAAATTCCATGAGTTTATCTTTTTTGATTCTGAGTAGTATTTCATTGTGTGTCTATACCATGCCTTGTTCGCCTCATCTGTTATGGGGCACTTAGGTTGTTTCCATAGTCTAGCTATTGATAACAGTGTTGCAATGAGCATGGGAGTGCAAGTTTTTCTTTAAATAACTGTATTTGTGTTCTTCAGAGGGATACCTAGGTGTGGAATTGTTGAGTTTTATGGTAGATCCATTTTCAATCTTTTGCAAAACCTCCACACTACTTTCCATAGGAGCTGGACCAGTCTGGGAGGGCTCCTTTTTCTCCACTTCCTCACCAGCACTTGTTGCTTTTGAACTTTTTGATATGGGTCATTCTCACAGGCGTGAGAATGGTTTTGATTTGCATTTTCCTGACAATAAGCAAGGACATGTTTTTATGTGCCTAATGGCCATCTGCATGTCTTCTTTGAAGAAGTACCCATTAGATCTTCTGTCCATTTTTTTCTTTTTTTGCTTGGGTCATTTGTTTTCTTTTTGTTGCGTTGTATAAGTTCTTTGTATATCTTTGATATCAGCCCCTTGTCAGATGTATGGAGCACAAATATTTTCACTATTCAGTAGGGTATCTTTTTGTCTGGGTTATGGCTGCTTTTGCTGTACAGATGCCGTTCAGTTTGATATACTCCCAATTGTTTATGTTCTCTTTTGTTTTCTTTGCTGTTGCAGCCCAGTCTACAAAGACATCACTGAAGCTTACACCAGTGAAGTCTTTTGCCTATGTTTTCTATGTATTTTACGATTTCAGGTCTTACATCCACGTCTTTTATTTATTTTGAGTTGATTTTTGTGTATGGTCTGAGAGAGGGATGTGGTGTAATTCTTTCTGTAAACATTATGTCCTGATCACAACCAAAGTTGAATTTCCATCCAGTACCATAAACTAATCTCCTTTACCCATTTCACCCACCCCACAACCCCCTCCTGCTCTGGTAAGCACCAGTTTGTTTTCTGTATCTTAGAGTTCCATTTTGTTTTGTTTAGTTTGTTCATTGCTTTGTTCCTTTGTATCCCACAAAGAGTGAAATCAATGGTACTTGCTTTTCTTCTGCTGACTTATTGCCCTTGGCATGATTCCCCTCCACGTTCATCAATTGCATCCATTTCTGTTTTGAATTAAGATCGAGTTAGAGGTGTCCATACATAAGTGTGTTAAATGTTTTATGCTTGGTCACACTTTCATTAGTCATGAATAGTTCTGAAATCATTGGTAGCAAATTGGGAGCAAATGTGGGGGTCACAGTTATTATACTTTTGGAACCTTTTTTGATATCAACGCCACTACTAGACCTTTTCAAAGTTGTCCTGTAGTTAATTTCCCAAATTAGGCTGTAAAAGTTCAGGAGACACCCTGAGTTGATAAGCTTGGAGTCTGACATTGTCCTACTGGCTTCCTCAGTATTATTGTAGCTGTTAGGTTTTTAAAACTGTTCCTATGTGTATTTACCTTTTTATTTATTTTTGCCAGTGGACACACCTTTTCCTATTTATACTGCTCTGTCTATGGCCTTTCCTTGTAATAACAGTTGACATAATCTAAGTTGAAAGAAAACACTATTAAGACTGACTTTATCAGACTTTTATAAGAAGGAATATTAGGCCTCCACCAAATGTCAGGTGGAGGAAGATACCTATGGGTGTTACTAAGAATCAGGTTTTCAGGTCTTCTGCTCTTGCCTCTACCTCTGAATACTGACTAACAATGAAGTATTATTTTTCACCTGTCAGACTGGCAAATGTTTTAGACAAGTGATTGCAACCATTAAAAGCAAACACTCAGGCAGGTGAACATACCCTAGCTTTAGTGGTAGGAGTGTGAATTCCTCAACTGTTTTGGCAAATATATCTGATAGCAACTATTTGAATTAAAATTACTGTTGGGATGCAGAGGAAAATCCTCTACCCCTTCTGGATTTTTCTGAGGTTGGATAGACAAACTAAGGTCAGACAGATTAATATAATAAGCCCAAAATTTAATAACATGGGTTTAGGGAGAATTTACACAGTTGCAATTTGTACAGTAAAATGGGGGTGTATCAAGGATGACTATGTAGTGTTAAGAGACCTGGGAGTCTAGAGGAGAGGAAGAGAGGAAGAGAGGGAGAGAGAGAGAGAGAGAGAGCGAGAGCGTGCGCCAACATGACAAGGAGAGGGTAACTTCATCTTTGCACTTTGAGGGTAAAAAGACGTTTCTTGGTGAGGGAGAACATGCTCGTTGATAAAGCTACACCTGGATGATATCCCCAAACTACATTTTCCTAGTTCATTAAAAGGGGAGCAGTAATTTCATCTTTGATTAGGGAAAAGGACAAAAACCAAAAAACTCTTCTCAGCCTCTAGGACCTACACTGCTCTTACCTTAAAATAATCTGCATTATTGGTACTTCATTTCCAGATGCCCACTGGGTCTCCACTGACCCTTTGTTCTCACACCAAGGTGTCACACTGGAAGAGGTCTCCCCTGGGTATTGATAAAAGCTTGTCTGATCTTTTTGGGGAGCTTGATCCTACAGTACTATTTGTTATTCAGCAATTCCAGTCCTTGACTACTAACTCACACTAAAAAAATCACATTTGACAAAGGACAGATATAGACATAATGCCATTTTTAAAAAAGATTTATTTATTTATGCATAAAAGAACTGGGGTGTAGGCCAGAGGTGTGGGGTGGTGAGAGGGTTCACCAGAGACAGAGCGGGGAGCAGAACAGGCAGACTGACTGAAATACACTGCTGAGGGGAGTAGAAGGTGAGGCAGGAGAGGTCTGCTGCACCATGTGGGAAGTTCCTTGGCTGGGGATCGAACTGTGCTTCAGTGGCTAAGGATAGCTTCACAGGCTGAGACTTAATCCCTGTACCACCAGGGAGGTCCCTGTAATGCCATTTGTAACATTGTTTGTAGTGTCAATAAATCATAAATAATCTGAATGCCCGAGAATAGGGAACTGAGTCAATTGTATCACATGTGCACACATATGCAACAAAGACTGATGTAGTTCTTAAGCAGAATGAAAAAGATTCATATATATTAGGGTATATAAATGTCTCATATGGAAGGGATGTTCACAATATAAAGTGAGGTGAAAAAAAATTCAGAGTTAATGATGTCAACCCATTAAAAACAGTTAAAACCTAAAAACAATCCAAGGTCCTCTTTTCTGGTTGGCATCAGGGAGGGTACAGAAAAGAAGAAAAATAAGGTTCCTGCTGTGCCAGAAACTCTTAAACAAAAAAGCAAAGGAATTTCAGATTAAGATCAAGCATCTGAGAAAGAAGTTTGTCCAAAAAGATGATTTGAGAGGTGAGGAAGATTGCCTATGGAAAAGCGAAATACTGTGGAAAGGAATATAAGCCTACCTACAGAACAAGCAAAAATGGCTGGGATGGCAAGCACGTTGTCAACTTCTGTGTAACTGCAGAATTCAAATTGGCCCTCATCATCACTAATGGATGCAAGGTGAGACACTCAAGGCCTGAAATGTGTTGCAGCTTCTTTGCCTTCATTAGTGCCTTTATTAAATTCAATCAGACTTTAGTTAACAAGTTGGTGGAAGATTGAGGAACAATATATTGCATAGGTGTACCTGAACTTGGAAATGAGTAAATGAATGAATCTGCTAGTGTGGTTATGGCAAAGTCAACAAGCAGTGAATCTCTGACAGTAACACAGATTGCTTGGTGTCTCGGTGAACACAGCATTATCTGCATGGGGACTCTGATTCATAAGATCCTCATTGTTGGAAAAAACTTCAAAGAAGCAGGCAACTTCCTCTGCCCTTCAAATTATCTTCTATGAGAGATGGAATGAAGAAAAATACCATTGATCTTGGAGTGATGTTGACAATAGAAAATACCAAATCAATAGGCTTATTGGAAGGGTGGACTAAGGAGTACACCATGATTATTTTTGTAAACTGGTTAAACAGTGGCTGCTTTCAAGTTAAAATGTAGAACAAGACATTTGATTGACAAAGAGGACAAGGACAGAAGGAGATTTTTGATAAATGAGGGTGTATCAATTCCAGTTATGAGAAGAAACTTCCAGGTAAGTCAAGAAGTCTGCGAGATGTCCAGGCTTTCCTTCTTACCCCAGCTATGGAGTCAAGCACCAATTTTTATGTGGCTATCAGCATCCAAAATTTGGCTAATAGAAGAATATGGTAGGATAATATTTTAAACTACTACTTTATGCTTTTTCTTCCCCCTAAATATCCCCTAATATATGTATATTCTCTCTGTGTGTTCCTCCTCACTCAAGCAGATAATCATGATATTCATTTCTATTAATCTGAGTCTGAAGAAAAAGGTGATGTTACCAGAAGAGGCAAAATGAGAGAGGATTTGTGCGCATCAACCAAGTGTCTGGGCCAGAGACATGATGGGAGATTGATTTTCCAGGCTAGAAAGAGATTCCCCAGGGAATAAGGGAGCATAGGGAGAAGGATATGGGAGGAGTCTGGGAGCAAGAAGATGGCACTAAGGAAGGGACTGGTAAGAGTCATGGAGGAAATGGACACTTGGTATTGGGATAAATGAAACTATGAGCATCAGTTTTTATAATAGCAGATATCTTAGAATTACAAATGTTATATTGAACATCTTTGTGTCCTTGTGCAAGAATTTCTTTTCTGGAATTTACACTTTAGAAGTTGGCTTCCTGGGTCCTAAAACTTAAGACTTTGTTATTGCCAAAATGTCTTCCAATTATAGCATTTTGCTTTTTCAATCTTATATTTTTCACTTCAAATTTAAACTATATTTCCTAGAGCAAAACTATAGTTCAGTGTTCATTAGTCATCAGTCATTAATATTAAGCATTTGTAAGTTTCCTTTTCCTCTTCTTCCTCACCACCACTTGTCATCACCAGACTTGAATTTTTTCCTGTCTGATGGACATGAAAAGGCATCTTGTTTTAATTTGCTAGTTTCCATTACTAGTTAATTACAACTTTTTTCTTCATATCTTTATGTGTCATATAGAGCTCTTCTGTGAACTGAAGATTTATATTAATTTTTTCCCCTTAGTAAAAAACTGAACATTTTATCTTTTTCTTATGTATAGCACATTTTTATGTATTCTTGATTTACAATCATTTCTTAAATGCCTTGTAAATTTTTTTTCTCTCTCTAGCTTGCCTTTTAACTTTGTGGTACTAGTATATAGAAATTTAAAATGGTAATGCCATCAAATATATTCATCTCTTAGTATGTACTTAATGGTCTAGTCTTTTTTTCCTAATAGACTTTATATTTTAGAGTAATCTCAGTTTCATAGCAAAATCAAGTAGAAGGTACAGCAATTCCTATACCCCTTGTGCTCCACACCTGTGTAGTTGCCTCCATTATCTCCATCCCAACCAGAGCGGTTCATGTTTTATAACTGATGAACTGATGAACATTTATATGTGTGTGTGTGTGTGTGTGTGTGTGTGTGTGTGTATGTGTGTGTGTGTGTTGAAACATATGTATATATGAACATTTATAAATATATATATTAAAGATTTATTTATTTATACATACAAGAGCTGGGTTGTAGGCCAGATGTGTGGGGCTGAGAAGATTCACCAGAGACAGACTGGGGAGCAGAACAAGTGGATCTACTGACATATACTGATGAGGGGAGAAGTGGGTGAGGCAGGAGAGGTCTGCTGTGCCATGTGGGAAGCTCCCTGGCCGAGTATTGAACTGCTGCAGTGACTGAGGACAGCTTCATAGTGCTGAGACTTAACCCCTTGTGCTACTAGGGAAGCCCCAACATTTTTATATTTTAAGAATACTTTCCTATACTTGCCTCCTATATTTTTTTCCTAAAACTTTTAAGGGTTGCTTTTAGCCTGAAGCCTTAATCCATGTGACCTTATTTGTGTATGGAATGATGAGGAATGATGATGGAATTTTCTGATCCATTTTAAAATTTATTCCTCAGTCACATGGGCTCAGCCTCTCATATTAGCAGTTTCACCCGCAGCCCCACAGAAAGACTGAGGATAGCATAGTAGGTTGCAGTAGGCTTTGGAACAGGACGTTATGTGTAAACCTGGGACTCATAGATAACCTCAGAGACCAAAGAATAGATCAATGGTATTGACCTGGATTAGTCAGTAGGTGACCTCAGTTAAGTTTCCTATGTTGGGGACACTGGCAAATAGAACAAGGGACATTTATGGATTAAAAAGTATGTAATTGGCCTGACCCTAGAACTAGATTTCAGAATCTGGCTCAAAATAACCAACCAGGTAAGTAAAAAAATAGCAAACATAGTAGAACTAACACAGTCAAAATGTTTCAGAGGAAAGTACTTTCTAGATGTTTCCTCCCTGTAATATCACTAACTTATTGATCCTATACTATAACCTACTTTGAGTTCTTAAAGCTGAATTTAGTAGAAATAAAGGAAAAATCCCATTTTAATTTTTATTTAAAAAAATTGTTTAATTTTCTTTTCCAAAAAGAATAAAATCAATTCTAAAAATCTGAGCAGACATGAAACTATTTTACTGTAAATTCCGTCCCCATATTACAACTATATGGGATTTCATGATAATTTTAGTGCTTATATAGTTTTTTAATGAAAGTAAAAGAAAACCTTGAGTTATATAAAGAACTTATCCTGGAATTATGATTTTTGAAATAAAATTTCAGTGTATATAGTCTTATTTAGCAGAATTAAAAGTATAACTTAGAACTCAGCATGCGATTTCTAAGATAAGTGTTATTTTAAGTTTTGAAGATATAGATCAATGTTTGTAATAAAATTTAAAAAGTAATTAGCTGGGAATATCCCACATGCATTTTAAATCCCCCATTTGGCCTCGGTAATTTTTCTTTTTCTTCCACAACACATGGCATTACTTCTATGAATGACATCAGTTTGGAAATACCCTATGGTTTTCTGAGTTATAAATGGATATCTCACTATGAGCTCGATTATATTATGATTCATACTTTCACTTCTGTTTTTTTATACTATCATTTTGAAAAGTGAAAATGAAACCTTTTTACTGACCCACACGAACGAGTAGAAAAGTAAGGTTGAATGTACTGCTTTACAAAATATTTAAGGATTACTGTCCAAGAATACTGTAAAAACCATTTCCTAAGGGAAAAAAAAGACATAGTCATGACAAAAACTTGCTCTTAGAGAGTTAATCTGGGACTTAACAGCCACTATTATCAGCATTCTACTTCGTGTAGGAACACTGCTTATGATTTATTCTCTTCCTTCTCCTCTCTTCCTTCTCTCTCTCAACTCTTTACATTTATGGAAATAAATTGTGTAGCCCAGAATTCTACTTTAGAATTTGTTCTCTTAACTATTAACTGTGGTTGAAAGGAAGTAAGAGAGGAAATGAAAGGAAGCAAGGATGGAAGGACAGAAGGAAGGAAGAAGCAAGAAGGAATGGGGAGAAAGATGGAGCAAAGAGTAGAGGGAGGAGAGAGATGGGAGGATGAAGATGAAAAAATTCAACAGGATTCCAGGTTTGAAAGCCTTTATTCATAGCTCCTTAGGGTAGGAGTCACACCTCAGTGCCATGCTCCCAAAACTTTGTCAGTTCCTGGCACATTGCAGTGTTCAACAAATATTTGTTGAAAAAGTGAACATTAAGAGGTTAAAGCAAATTCTTATACTTCATAATTTTCTGTGGAAAATCACAAGGAAAAAAAAAATGTCTTCTGAGGTCTCAGCATTCTAGTAACCATGAAGTATCAGGAATCTAATGAATTTCTCTTAGGAGGTCCTTAAGGTAGTAAGGTCCTTAAGGTCCTCAGTATTGTGTGGTATGTGGTTGAAGATTAGATGCCTTAAGCCTTCTGATTCTTTATTCAGCATTACTCATAGAGAGGGAGTTTTGTCAGAGATTATAAGCCCTTTATAAAGATTAACATGTTTTTAAAAGTCTTTCTACTAAGAATAAATTGACCTTCTTGGGCCACCTGTCACCAAATGTCAGTTCTGACCAAAGATTTATATCTAATGGGTCAGTATGTGTTTCCTTTTAATGAATTAATTTCTCACCTTTAAATCTTCCCCTCTCAGACCAAATTTTTTTTCAGCCTACCCTATTTTTATACTTCAATTCAAATTTGCCAATTGCTTTAATTTAAGATTTTGAAGAATGAACTTATCCAAGAGTTGATATCACCTCATTTAGCCTCATTAACATCTTAAGATGGTTCATGGGTGAATCAGTGGTGGGTAACATATGGGGAATACACGATAATGTAGGAGATATAAATTATATATATACATATATACATATATATATAGCATATATACATATATATAGCATATATACATATATATGTATAGCATACATACATACATATATATGTATGTATATATAAAGATGAAGTAGTCTAACAGAGCCAGTCACAATTTGGATTTCTAGGAGTTTAGAACACAGGAAGGAAGTGATTATGGAAGGGTAAAGAGTAAGAAATAGCTGGTTGGCAGCATATTTGTGAAGAATACTAGTAGGAATATATAAGCGACTCCCTCTAAACATTGTCAGCAGAGCCCCCACAATACCATTTAACAATATTACACATCCTAATGTCAGTGTACTAATAACCTGAGCTGAAAATAACATTGAAAATTAGTCTAAAAACAGTTGTGTTATTAATAAATTGGTTGTTGTTTTAAACCACTGCTCTCTGTGGTAGTTAAATAGAACTAGATGACCAGACAGAATTGCTATAAATACTAAATGATATTAATGAAAAGAAAGTTGAATAGTGAGATTCTCATTAGACTTAAGGAAAGGTTATTGAAAATTTAATTAAGGGCAGAAATATGGAAGTCATCTCACTAAGAATACTTTATAAATCAAGAAGACCTCACTTGTAAGCTATTACATACTTTCAGAAGAAATGTGTTAAGCAGATGGGAATTGGATAACTGGCACGGGAAAGAAGAAAACAATCTGTGAGGTAATCTTAGGCAGAAAATTGTAGAGAAATTTGTTTCCAAAATTTATCCTTTCTGGTGCTGATTGTTGCAATTGTAGCATTAGTTTTTCTTGCAATTATAGTGTTAGTTTTTCTTTGCTTAACACCATTGAGCACCTCATCTAAATCACTCCACATTTACTCAGAATTCATATTGGCTAAGCAGTGTTTCAGTTATAATTTCATTGTGATATGAATTTATAAGGAAGGAGCAACTTGAATACAGGACCCCTTGGCAGTTGGATCTATAATTTATAATTAATGAACCATCTTTCCTGGTTTATACAGAAGTCTCCTGAATCTAGCTTGTATGAGTTACAGTTCCAAAGTTTGCCTAAGCCTGGAAAACTGACAAGATTGAGTTTTCAAAGAGACAAACTAGCAACAGGGTTTGGACTGCATTAATTTCCCCAAGGCTTTGACGAGTGCTCCTGACCTTGCCACTTCTTGTGGGACCATGTGAATGAGTATAGTAAAGTGAATCACATGGATTGCCACATCAAAAATGTAGTTTTCCATGCCAGAGTGTTTCCTCTGACAACTTGTTTAAGGAAGAGGAAAAATAGTGTACTTGAAGCAGTGCAGGGAGGAAATAGAGAACAATTTGCTGAAGAGAATATTGACACACTTAGTTCTTAAAAAAATCTCTCTTATGTTGCCACCTTTTAGATTGTCAGAACTGATGACTGGTTTTAGGTGTCAGCTGGGCCACAGAGTGCACAGATAATTTGGCTTCACTTCATTTGGGTATGTTTGTGAGAGTGTTTCTAGATGATAACAACATTTGAAAAACTAGACTGAGTAAAGCAGATTGCCCTCCCCTCTGTGGGTGGGCTTCACCTAATCAGTTGAAAGTCTGAATAAAACAAAAGGCAGATTCTCTCAGGGAGAGAGATCTCCTTCTGCATAATTGCCTTTCTGCTTGCATATCATTTTTATTTTTCTTGCTTTCAGAGTAACTGAAACTTAGATTCTTCTGGGGTTTTCCTGACAACTGGACTGAAATTATACATTAAATTCTCCCAGGTATCCAACTTGGGGATTGATGATCTTGGCACTTGTTAGCTTTCATAATCATGTGGGATATTTATAATAAATCTCTTTCCCTCTCTATATACATTCTCTTGGCTCTGTTTCTCTGGAGAACCGTGACTAATAATGCATTAGGTGACTTCACAATGTGGTATATTGCCAGGAAATTTTACTTTTGCTAATATTTTAGATCTTTAATGTACTTATTGACAGGGGAAAATTATTTTCACCTAAACTGGACTTGCTGTGACTCAGTGTCAATGTGTTTCCTATTTTTTTCTTTAATGAGGATACATCTCGTCTTATTAACACTTGTCAAATTTACTCTCAGCAATGGAAAATTATACACAGTAATGAATTTAAAAATTTGGTGCACTCTTATGTCAGAGATGTCTGTGTTACATCTTGCCAGATTGATTTTATTTGTGATCCTGCCACATTTCCTTTAGCTTCACAGACTCCTCAAATCCCTAAACTCAAACCTGACTCATCTCTTCACTGGACCACCCACTGCAATGTCAACAGTTCTCCAACTCGCAAGTCCTACCAGTGCGTTTTTAAGAATGATTCATTAAAGGAAAATACAAATCAACATGTGGGTATGCCCCACCACAGTAATATAAAACCATTTATTAATTTCACAAATATTTATTGAGAAATTACCAATGTACCAGATTGGGGAAGCAAAGATGAAGCAAATACCGACCCTTTCCTTCAAAAGGGAAGATAAGAAAACAGATGTGAAGTCAAAGGGGATAAGGATAAGGACTTTTTCAGGCACTCAGTTAGAAGCTGTACAGTGAATATTCACAATAGTTCTGCAAGATAGGTGCTGTTATTCCTCATTTACATATGGGGCAATCTAGGCTCAGATGGTTCCCCCAGTTAGGAGTGTAGCAATTATAGCTAGCATTCCCTGAATCTCAGTGACAGAGTGGAGTTCAAACCCAGCTCCATGGATCCACAACTATTCTTTCTACATCACCTTGTTGCTTTGTTCTAGACCCACACTGTCTGGCATGATGCCCACTCATACGTGTGGCTATTGAGCACTTGCCACAGCCAGAGTTCAAAATCTAGTATGAAAAAGAATGTTAAACATCTCATTAGTAATTTTTATATTAGTTACATGGAGAAATGATAATAATTTTGGATATGTTGATGTTTTAGTCACTGTCTCCAGGAAAATAGAACCAATAATATCTCTCCTGCTCTCTGTCATCTACCATCAGTTATCAGCTATCTATCTATCTATCTATTTATCTATCTATCATCTCAAGAGAGACAGAGAGGAAAAGAGACAGAAGCAGAGATAAGAAGAGGGGTATTCATTTGGAAGAATTTTCTCATGTGGTAGTAGAGGCTGGCAAGTCTGACATTTGCAAACAGGTGGTCAGAACAGAGATTCATATAAGAGTTGTTGTCCAACTGAGTGGAAATATGCAGGGTAGACCTGGCAGGTTAGAAGCTCAGGAAGCATGGTTGAATTGTTCTTGTTTGGTGCTGTTGAGGGAAGAAATAATGAGGTGATTAAAATGTAAAGTCTGGGACCAGAATGCTTGGGTTTGAATCTCTGCTCTGCCACTTCATCAGTGAGTGACCCAGGACAAGAAACTTAATCTCTTTGTGCCTTCTTTATCCCACTATAAAATGGGGTGCTCAGTAAGCCTTCTTCAAGGGGTTGTGAGGGTTACGTGATTATCTACTTGGAAGCATTTAGTGAGTCTCAGAGCACAACCTGGACAGAATCCTAAGGTGACTATTGAAGAGAGATGAATTTCCAGTGATGGGGACATCAAATCCTCTTTTTGGGACTTCACTTTCTTTCTTATTGCAGGAGAATCATCTGTAGAGTCTTATTTCATATATTCTGTGGCTAAGTTGCATTGGCTTTTTGCATCACTCTGTGAATGTGTGGTATTTTCTTGGTGTGCTACATGGCACGCTTTTGGGTTCTTATTTTATCTGACCTCAGCAGCATTCAGTCATACTAGTCATAGTCTCCTTTCTAAAATATTGAGGTTTAAGCATGATTGTCTACTGGCTTCCTCTTCCTCCTTGCGCGCACATACTCTGACTCGTTTGCACAATTAGTCCTCTTCAATGTCAAGCTCAGTCCATGTCTCTCACCTCACATTCTGTGCTTTCTCTCTAGGACATCCCATGTAACTCATGCAAGGCCTTACTTATCACAGATCCACAACTTTCTATCTATTCAGTCTTTTCCACCATGTTCCAGACCTTGGTAATTAAATGCCTACTTGAGTACTTTCACTCATATGTCTTGGAAGCATCTCATATTCAACATGCCTCAAAACATATTCATATGCCGCTATCACATACCCCTTAGTTCTTTTATAACATGCCCAATCTGTATCTTAAAAGCCCAGAAAATATGAGTTATCTGTATCTCTTTTTTATTATCCAAAACCAACCAGTTCTAGTCCACGTGACCCAAGGCGGCCATAATTTCTCACCTGGGTCACTGGATTAGCTTTCTGTACCCCTTGACCTTCTTCTAATTTCTTGTCTACTTGGTAGCCATACTGGGTTTAATGCACTTCAAATCTCATATCCTATCATTATATCATATCATATCTCAATCATTCCTATTAAACTAACCAATATTTCTCATGTTCATTGGATAAAACTAAAAAATCATGTCTTACAAAGTCTAAGGTGAGGTTGTAATTTTTGAATGTAAACTATCACCCCAGCACTATTCCTATCAGGCTTTAACTTCATTTAGCCACACAAATCTCTTGTCATCTTGTTCCAATGACATGACTCCTGGTCATAGGACTTGTTCCCTATTTTTAGAGAATTTACCATAATTGAGATTTATTCATGGGACTCTTTGGTTATTTTCTGTGTCTACCAGTAGACATAAGTGCCAAAAAATCTGAAAGCTGCTGTGTCTTTTCCTTCCTCTTCTATCTCTGTCCTAGCAAAGTACTGGCACACTACAGACACATGGCAAATAAGTGTGTGGCCTCGCCAACTCTGTCCCAGAGATACTTTATTCTTAATTTATTGTGAAGCCAGAGAGGGTCAGCTGGTTTAGTGGCGTGCCCAAGATTGCAAAACTAGTAGGTGGAAGAACTTGGAACAGAAACCAGGTCATGCTGTTTGCATTCTTCCAACCTTCTGTTTTAGACTTCCCTGTTTCAGACTTGGGAGGGAGATAGCAAGAATCATGGGACAATGCCCATCCCCCCTCTTTTATTACTGACTTACATTGGACATCTGGATTTTTAGTGATTGTATTTATTTCTGAATGTGCATTTTGGTTTGGAAAAATACACTGATAAGTTTTTAATGAAATGCGATTAAGAGAAAATAGCCTCTGGTGGTGCCATAATCACAAACTCTGGACATTTTTGACTAAATGGAAGAAAAATATCGACTCAGGAAACTGAGAACATTCTTCATTAATGAATAAAAGGATTGTTCCAGATATGCTGTCACATTAACAAATGCCTTGAGAAGAAGTGAAAAATAATATAGTTTACTTCAAGGATGCAATTAAGACAAGGAAAAAAATTTAGCATCTGTCAGTAATAATCAGGGTGACTTACTTTGTTATACTATTTTTTATTAAATTGGACACAAAAACTGCTCATGTTTGACCATTTCGATCACAACACAGCACTTCCTTATGGTTTAATCCCTCATAAAGAGATATTTCTCTGTCTCTCCCCTATGTTCTAGGAAACATTTCATATCTTATTAGCCCATTGAAAAGAGGCTGGCTTTGATTGATTTCACCAACTAGAATGCTGCTACTTCTTTCATCCTTGTTTCTATGTATGTGTCCCCCATCTGGAAGCGTGTGTGTTAGAGGCAATCCTCTGTTCAGTCAAGTGTAATGAGACCTCATGTAGTAAGAATAATGGAGTTCATGAAACTCCAACAACTCACTATACTTATAACTCCCCTTTGGAGAAAATGACCAGTAGCAATATCTTCCTGCAAAATTTGATATAACTCATAGGATTTACTCAAGTTCAGTGAAAACAGTGGGCACAATGGATTGGACCCGAGATTGGGGAAGTAAAGTCTGCTACAAAGAAGATGTGAAATCATGTAGGCCAATAGAAGACATCTCAGTTTCTGAATTTCCAGTTTCAAATCTATCTTTCAAGGCCCATGCTATACTTTATTTCTTACCTATGGATACCCATGAAATTTGCTTTTTGTATCTTTGTAATAAAAGTCTTCATATTTGTCCTTGTTAGGGAGAACTCTTGTTCACCAGCAAATCCCTGAACAGACAAAATTAAATGAAAGGATGTACCTGAGGTTTTTCTTTCTCCTTTCCTTTTCTTTTGTAAACGCTAAAGACAAATATGAGGAGTGGCTATTTAAAAAAAAAAAAATCTTTACTCTTGTGAAATTTGGCTCTCAGGATGGAAATTTATTTCATGTCGGGCAATTACACAGCCTGTGAAAAACCAATAGTTAAGCAGGAGTTATTGCTTCATTGAGGTATGAAATGCATGCTATTAAAATGGGTTTTATCTTAGACAATTAACACAAATGCACACACATTGCATTTGCTTATAATTGAGAGGTTTCAGAAGTCTTCCTGCTAGCTCATTTTTCCTTCAAAAAGAGTTTAGTTAGAGCTCCTGTTGTTTATGGATAATCAATGAGATCACCTCTGGTCACATTTCAAAATTTAGTTGTACACTATAAAATTAATTTATCAAGAATGCAAGTCTCATTCCTTGTGAAATTGTTTCATCATTGTAGCTGTATGAACATCTGTTATCAGAAAAATTTTCTGCTAGGGCATAGAGAACACACTAAAGAATATTACCAATGCTTTTAAAAATCTGCTTGAAAAAATGTCTCGGTGGCCTTCATAAGAGGATATTCAAAGATTGAGGTGGACTTAAAGGGTAAAATCTGAAATCAGAAGAATCATCTTTGTTTCCTTTATTTCTGAACAACAATTTTTTAAAAATCTCTTTAACATCTTGTCTTTCCTTATTTCTTGGCTCAGAAGATCTGGGGTTGATCTACATTAATTTTGGTAATTTTTCCCAATTTATTTAGATAGATACCTTCATCTTTTTCATATGTTATCCTTGTTTCCAGGAGTCAGTGGGGTACAGAGTCATCCTGGAATTTTTTCAATGGTAAATGATGATTGTAGAGATCACATCAAGAATCCACAAGACATGGACTCTGGATTGTCGTTTTAGGACAATATTCCTGAATTGGAAGCAAAAGTTGTATTTGAGGGATTAATGCTTTGATATCCTTGACAAATAGCATGTTGTATACAAAGGGATGTCAACTTTCATGATGACTAGATATGGAATGAGCTAGAATGAAATTGCTTATTGTGGGATTAAAGTGGACCCTGAGCCTCTGTATAGCTTCTCACTAATTCTTATGATCATTCAGTCAATTCTAGGATCAATAAGTTTTGTACACTAGCTCTTATCTACTTACCATTGTTTTAAGACTTCATTAAGCCCTATCAACATTGGGAAAAAGGAGTAAAATGGTACCATTTTATCATTTCAGGCACTATGTTGCATAGTAAAGCACTTTGTCTTACTGTGTAGGATTGCATTTTAATCCTAGAAAAATCCCAAGATGATGTCATTGGGTGTATTTTACAGATACAGAGGCTAAAGTTTCAAGAGGTGAGCCTGTTTGCTGTCCTCCACACACATGAAATGATTAAGAAAGTGAAGCATCAGGATTTCTATCTATGCTTATTTCATTTCAAATCTGGTGTTTTTAACTAATATCATCTACAACTTTCAAGCACCATTTTACCTATTTTTTTTTTTCTTCAAGGGTCACATATTCTTATCACACTGGTAAACCTGTTAGTAATCTAAGCTGGTTATGGGAGAGGAAAGCATAACACTCAAAGAATCCAGTGGAAGCTCTTAAACTTTAGTCATAGGATGAGAAATGGCTTCCTGGGAAAGGTGATTGTGTTAGTTGAGAGTCTGAGCATCAGTTGACAGTGATGATGGGAGGAAATCAACTTTCAGACATTGGGAAGAACATGCATACACCAGAAATGACATTATTTTTGTAAAGTTAGAACCCAGTGTGGGAATTAAAGAATGATCGTTGTGGAACCATTGTATAGCTCCATTAAAAGATTAGATTTTTATTCAATAAGTTAATAGGAAGATTTTTGAGGAGTTCATGAATGTGTAAAATGGTCAGCCTTGAAATTTATAAATATCATTTTGGAGGTTGTGTGGATATTAGATTTGAGATGAAAAACAGTGAAAGCAGGGTAAGCAAATTTTGCCATGAAAAGTAATCTGTATAAGAAAAGATGAGTCTGCTCATATGAGAATAATATTGTGGTTCTATAGGAACAGAAAAATTGAGGGATGTCTGGGAACAGAATTTGCTGAATTTAGTGAAAATATTATTAAGAACATATTATTGGAAAAACATAAGAGAAGAACATATTATTGAGAAAATGGTGGGGTGCTTCTATTAGACCTCCACATTGGGAGGTGTAGCGTTCTGGACCTAGAGTTCGGTGGGGGGAGGGGGCAGGCTAAATATATGCTTCTGATGTGCTAAACAGAGAGAATAGAGAGACAGACTGAAATACAGTTTTGGATTATAAGGCCAATTAGTGATTACCAGAAGGGAAAGGGGTAAAACTTCAAATTCTATAGAAAAGTGAGAAAAGTTTGAAAAGATCCTTGAATTTAGCAACAGGGCAGTGATTGAGACATGATTTCTCTTTGGTTTAACAACTTTTGTTCCACATGTTCTTCACTGGAAACGGTGAAGAACCTACTGTGGTTAGAAATGCGTAAGGAGAGAGGTGTTAATTTGGGATTTACACAAAGCAGTAGCATCATAGAAAAGGATTTCTTTGGATCCCTTGAAGTAAAATTTCTTTTAATTTATTATTCTTAATTAGTTTTGAGAATATAACTTCCTTAATGGTGCCACTCATGTGTAGAAGGAATATAGCGAAATCAAAAGTTCAAACTCAAAGACTAGCCCTCGAAAACTGATTATAGAACTGAAGCTTCCAGAGAGAGGGGGTAAGGGGAAATGAGAACAAAAAGGGAGGGGAACACAATGGACTATAGTAGTAGATTATGGGTGATTTTGTGGTGGATACCTGATTGTGGGGGGAGGATCCTATACTTCCAAAATACCAACAATGATGTAAGCCAATGTTACTCAATTAAGAGAAAAATAAGTTAAAAAGAAATTAAAAAAGAAATATAACTTCTACCAATTAGATTGAATGCAAATTGTGACATCAGTCAATCATCAATGAAAACTTTCAGTGGCTTAGCTCGAAGTCAGGTAAGTCTGTATTTGGACACTCTCATAGTTTCTGGGTGATCTTGGGCAAGTTACTTAACTTCTTTTAGTTCCAACTTCATTTTAGGTGACATGGATAATCCTTGTAAGGTTTTTATTAGTCTTTATTAGACTTAGAACAGTCCCTTGCATATAACATTTTTCACTAAATTTTAACTATCTAAAGCTAACTTTTCTTCTCTGCTTTGGGACCCATCTTTGACTAGGGTTTTTAGGCATTCTCTTCCCACAGCTGACCCCCTCCCCCACATGGGTCCTCATCTTTCTTGCCATCAGTCATTATAACATGTCAATTACTTTAAACAAATCAACATGTTTTCCTTTGAGTACTGATGGCTAGTAAATGAATCTTGAATTTATTTCCTTCTTTTTCACAACTAACACGTCCAATGAATAGTCAACATTCACTTTCCTTTGTCCATTTCTGCTTTGTTTGTAAACTTTGATATGGAGCTTTAGTTTCCTGAAACTGCTTCTGGGAAGGCCTTTGGTGATCCATAACTTCTTGGGTAATTTAGCTGTACCAGGTTTTGTTGAGAATCATTCCTGGAAACATCTCTTACCCTTCTCTATGTTACCACAATGCCCTCAATTTGTCATTTGCTAGTACCCCTTTTCCCTCTCATAGTCCAATCATGAGAGTTGCTTAAAGATTAGTCATCTTCTTTTCTCTTTCATATACTAATTTCTTCACAGAATTTACACCATAACCTTGATGATGAAAAGTATTGTATCTACATCTGTGCTATGCATTTTTAACTTGTACTCAATCTGTGTATTTCTAAAGACCTAGAACCTCTGCTCTTGTCTCATTTTTTTTTTTTCAACAGGTAAATTTACCTTCCTTCCCTTTCTTGGGCTCTACTGTTTTTTCAGCCAATCAAACCTTTCCTATTTCTATATTTCTTTTAGGCTATAACATTCAGGTAAGCTTCTGCCTTAAGTTGTATGTCAACACTGTTCTCTAGTAGCTTATCTGGAATTTGAGTATAGCACTCAGATTGATTTCTTTCTTATGAAACATAAATATTTAATAGATAATTACTGTGTCCACTTAAAACACAGTAATTAGATGGAAAACAAAACAAAGATAAACATCAGAGTAGAAATTGTTTTACATACTAGAGTGGTGTAATACTTATTTGGGAATTTGTGTTTATTGTCAAGCTAAGTTTATTTAATAATATTAAGAGACATAATTAGAATAGGAAATTTAAATGTACTAAATATTACGGGTCAAATAAAACAAACATGCGAAACAAATGTTTTTTTCCTCTATTTTGTTAATTATTTGGCAGCAGACATTAATCTCATTTAATTTGTTTCTCCATAACCCTGGTTAAGAAATGAATAGGAAACTTTTTTCTGGAACATGAAAATTGGATATTTAGCAAACATTTCATGACTCACAATTTGGAGAATGCAATTAATTCTGAATACAATTGCTTTCATTAAAATCCACTACAATCTGATTTGTGCGGTTAATGAGAAAAAATTCCATGGGTGGCAATTCTATGTTGAAGAAATATTTTTTGTGTGGTATTGAGCAAAACTTTCTTAAACTTTCATGTTTTTACTTGAAAGATTCAAACTAGTCTCAAATAAATTGTAGATTCAGTTAAAAAAATAAGCAAACCAAACTTCTGGATACAAATTCACATAAAAAAGAAGCAACTTTTCTTTGATTTGAACAAAACAACTATCTGTTGCTACTTAGTATACCTAGTTCAGTCTCAGAAAAAACATAGAATTGTTTGTGTATTGTCTGATTGAGAAATGACCAAGATTCTATTCTGGACAAGGGTCACTTGGAAGACTTCTGGGTGGAGGTCAAATTACAATTGTAATACTATTTGGGGCTATACGTTGGAATATTGAAAGCTGAATTTGAATTCTTTTCAGCAGCTGAGTCACTGTGGTCTGACAGCACATGAAGTTTATTTTTGCACCTCAATTTCTCTATCACAACTCAAAGGGGAATTTTGATAAGAAAATGTAATAAATTATAATAATGAGAAAAATTTGAAGTCAGAAAAAGGGAAAAGTCAAAAACTAATATAATCCTGCAGGAATTTTGTCAGCCGAGAGATGTTAGGTGATTTACAAGTAAGACAATGGGACAATCCCAGTATTTTATCGTCATCTAACCAAATGAAATATGTCTTTATAGTGACATTTCTAGTTTCATGCGTCAGCTTTATTTGATGTATTACCACTATGCTTTCATTGATTCACTCTTCCATTCTATCAAACAGGTATTGTTACATAACAACTAGGTAATAAAATACTAATAATTGTTGCCATTAATGAAGCATTTGATGAAGTTCAGCTCTTATCCTTACTAAGTTCTTTTCATTCATTCATCTTCACTTGGGTCCTGTTTCAAAGTGGGAGTCGTTTGCAGGAATCACATGATGTAGGTTTTATACTTGGGGGGTTATAGGATTCATGGAGTTCAAAATATTGGGAAAATGTGTTTGTGAACCCATCATATTTCCCTACTGCCTGTAGTCCATTAGAAATATCAAGGAGTTAGAAGATGAAGAGGTAGAACTTGGAAAGTTTGTTTATCCCATTTCATGGGATAGTCTATAAATTACAAGGGAAATGGGTTTGTAAGTAAATCTGTTCTTTTATTTTTATTTTTATTTTATTTTATTTTTTTAATATATATTTTTATTGTTATTTATGTCTTTTACATTTTGCATTCCCCTAGGGTAGCCCACCACCAATTCACCCGTGATCCATCTCCATGGTCCATTGTGTTCTTTTCTATTAAATCTGTTCTTTTAAAGGAGATATTGTTTTGCAGTTGAAGTTTTCTCTATATCCTGTCTCCTTTCTCTTTCTACCTTCTTCTATTGTTATACTTTGTATTTTTGAGGATCTATTCCTTTCCTTATATAAAAAAAGAAAAACCTTAGAGGTTCATAAATAAGCACAAAATAGAAAAAACAGAATAGTTCCTCCTTTTATAGTAGGTTTATGAAAATGTAGAGGAAAATGTATTGGTTGGCAGTAAATTGAGTCTATGAAGCAAGGGTAGGTGGGCAGAAGGGAAGATAATCTGTATGGCATCTTCAAATGACACATAAAGTCTAAATTAAATCCATAGGGACATGTCAGTCCATAAAGATATTTTCTACATAGAAGGGAAACTCACTACTTTATAACTCATAACCTCATGTGCTATGTCCCCAGCCTCTCGCTACTCTTCTAGACTTATCTGATACAGCATTAGTTACAATCAGAGGGGAATTTCCTTATTTGCAATCCTATCACTTCAGTGATTTTCTAAAATAGAAATGGGAGAACCCAGAAAAGTTTTGAAGAAAATTTTTATTCTTCTTGGCAATTACATCTTTTTGCTTCTGTATTTGGATATTAGGAACTCTTATTACCTTAGGAACAATATGAAACACTTCTCTGGAAAATTAATTAGATTTTGAGTCAATAGTTGTAGAATATTACATTATCTCTCTAGTAACTTCAAGAAAATATGTGTCTAATATAAATGAGGACAAAGATGACAAATGTTACCTTTTATTCATATGGGTCCCTTTGTATAAATATAATGGAAGTGTTAAGAATATAGAATTGACACAGGCTTCAATTTTCTTGATACTTAAAAATAACGTGCATATTATAGACAGTCATGTGGAAATTTACTTCAAATTTCCACTAGCTTTTTAATGTAGAAACAGATACCATCATATTCCTATTATATAAAGTAAAAAAGGGAAGTGACAAAGAACAAATGTTTTATGCATCATTGACCATAAGAAAATGGGGGTGGTGTATATATGTGTAACAATGAATATGAGAGGGAGAGAGAGGGAGCTAGAGAGGTTTTATTCTTCATCTATGTCTTTCCTTCTTAGAAATTTTCTTTATATTTTTTTTATTGAGGTAACATTGGCTTACAATGTTGTTTGTGATTTAGAGGCATAGGGCCACACCACTTCAGGTGCATTTCCTCCCATCCACACCAAGGCACCCACATCCTTCACCACAGTCCATTGTACCCACCCTCTGACTGTGCTTCCCCCATCCTCTTTTAGCCTCATTTACACAGTCCGTTTTATAGGGTTTGATTTTAGTTTTGTTTTATCTGACCCTCCTTTTTTCGCCCTCTGTGTTCCATGTATTGGTGAAGTCATCCAGTATTTATCTTTTTCCTTTTGACTTCACTTAGCATCACCCCCTCCTGTTCCAGCTATGTTATCAAAATGGCAAGATTTCTTTTTTTCTTATAGATGAGTAGTATTCCACTGTGTATATTATACATACCAAGTTTTTTCTTATCCACTCCTCTGTCCTCTGACCCTCTGTCCAATACCCCTTGTATTGTAAATAGTGCTGCAAAATACATCGAAGCACATATATTACTTCAAGTTAGTGTTTTTGTATTTGTTGGGTAGGTACATAGGAGTAGAATTGCTGTATCAAATGGTAGACCTATTTTTAATTATTTGTATGGCATCTGTTTTCCACAGGGCTGGACCAGTCTACAATCCCCAAAACAGTATAGGAGGCTTACTTTTCCTTCAGACCCTCCCTCACTAACTCTTGGTCCTTTTGCTAAGGGCCATTATCACATGTATGAGATAGTATCTAACTGTGATTTTAGTTAGCATTTCCCTGGTGATATATGATAATAAGCATTTCTTTTTCATATGCCTAGTGGCCATTTGTATATCTTCTTTGGAGAAGTATCTATTTTGCTCTTCTGTCCATTTTTGATTAGATAATTTGCATACTTTTTTTTAGTTGTATGAGGTCTTTATAGATCTTGGATATCAGCCCTTTGTCAGATATATGATGGGCAAATATTTTCTCCCATTCTTTTTATTTTAACAATACTTTTTTTTTTTTTTTACTGTGCTGATGCTTTTTAGTTTGATGCAGTCTCCTTTGTTTATGTTTGCTCTTGTTTCTCTTGCTGTTGGAGTCAAGTCTATAAAGGCATCACTGAAGTCAATATTGTGAGATGTTTTACTTATGTTTTATTCAATATGTTGTATGGTTTTGGGCTTCACATCAATGGTTTTAATCCACTTTGAGTTAATTTTTATATATGGTATGAGATGGTGATCTAATTTCACTCTTCTGTATTTGACTGTCCATTTTTTCCAACACTATTTGTTTTAGAGACTCTCCTTTATCCAGTGTATACTCTAGGCTACTTTGTGGTAGAGTAACTGCCTGGAGAGGTACAGGTTTATTTTGGGGTGTCAATTCTGTTCCATTGGTCGAAGTGTCTGTTTTTGTTTGATTACTATACTGTTTTGATGACTACAGTTTTGTAGTATAGTTTGACATCTTGTGTGTGATAATTGATGAAGGTGATAATCTAAATAGCAGACTTTCAAGATAGATGAAATAGTCTTATATTGGAAGAATATGTCATTTTGGACTTTCATAGTGAGAGAAGAGAAATCAACGTCTGGATTCAAAGGTCAGGGTGATGCTTTTGTTAGGAACTATTAGCTAGCTAGTGACTTTTATGTTGAAGTAAATGCTAATTTACTATTCTTAATATCCTAGGGTCCCTAAGAAAGATGCTAAATCTATTTTGCTTGTGTTCTCTAAATGGAAAAAGAAAACTTAGATGAAGGACAGCCCATCTGTTTACAACATGGCTTACTGAATGCATTTTATGCCTACTTTTGAGACATACTGTTCAGAAAAAGTTACTGTTTGAAATATTACTGTTCATTGATGATGCATATGATCACCCAGGAGCTCTTGGAGCTGTATAAGATTAATGTTTTCATGCCTGCTAACAAAATCCAATCTTCAGCCATGGATCAAAGAGCCATTTGGACTTTTCAGTCTTATTATTTAAAAAATCAATTTCATAAAACTATAGTTGTGATATATAATGATTCCTCTGATGTATCTGGGCTAAGTAAATTGAACACTTCTGGAAAGGATTCCTGATTCTAAATGCAATTAATAACATTTGCGATTAATGGAAGTCAAAATGTCAACATTAGCAGGAGTTTGGGAGAAAGTAGATTCTCACCCTTATGAATAACTTAGAGGCTTTCAAGCTTTTGGTGGAGGAAGTAACTGCTGTGAATGTGATATAAATAGCAGGATAACTGGAATTAGAAATGGAGCCTAAAAATGTGACTGAATTGCTGCTGTCTCATGATAAAAATTTTAATTGATAAAGTATTGATTCTTATGGATTAGCAATGAAGTTTGTTTCTTAAGATGGAAACTACTCAAGGTGAAGATGCTGTGAACATTGTTGAAATGACAACAAATGATTTAAAACATTGCATGAACTTAGCTGATAAAGCAGTGGCAGTTTTAAAAGGATTGACTCCAATTTTGAAAGGCGTCAAACAACGTCACATGTACAAAGGAATGTCTTGTAAAACAAAGAAACTGATATGTCAAACTATATTGTTGCCTCATTTTAAGAAATTGGCACAACTTTCAACATTCACCACCTTGAAGTCAGTAGTCATCACCAATGAGGCAAGCCTCTCCTCCTGCAAAAAGATTACTCAGATTATGATTAGCATTTTTTAAGTAACAAAATGATTTTTAATTAAGGCATGTACATGGATTTATTTCTGAGTGGCATAATGCTTTTACAATATTTAATATACTATAGGGTGTTATAGACATAAACCTTACATGTACTGGAATCAAAAAAATTCTTGTGATTTACTTTATTGAGATTATCACAGTGGTTGGAACTGTATCTCCAGTGTCTCTGAGATGTGAGTTGTATTAGACCTCTTGGGTTCCTTGTTTACCCTTAATTGGCAAGTCTGCATCTTGTCTGCTGTGGGATGCTCCTAATCTTGTAGATTACAGAATTTAAAGAGATTATAAATATCACTCATTCTTATAACCATTCAATAAATATTAAGATTCTCAGTAGGCTAATGCCAAATGTAGAGAAATTTTAAAAAAGACAGAAATAGCCTGTCTTCATGAAAATTTTCGTGAAGAATAAAGAGTGCATAATGGAAAAGTTGGAAGAAACAAAGAAAAAAGAAATCTATAACGTGTTGTTTTCCTACCCTTGTTCTTTTTTGAAATTTGCTTTGACTAGAATGTCTCCAGTCTGGGCTAGGGGTCCCATCTCTGCTTCTTCTAGAATCCTGTGTCCATGTTTTTTTTTTTTTTTCTTTTATTGTTTTCACCATGCAATTATCTCTTCATCTGTCTGTTTCTTTTCTTTTCTTTTTTTTAAAGATTTATTTATTTATACATACAAGCTGGGGTACAGGCCAGAGGCGTGGGGCAGCGAGAGGGTTCACCAGAGACAGAGTGGGGAGCAGAACAGGCAGATCAGAAATACACTGCTGAGGGGAGCAGCGGGCGAGGCAGGAGAGGTCTGCCGCACCATGTGGGATCCTCCCTGGCTGGGCGTCGAACTCGCATTGTGTGCTGCTGATAGCTCCACAGCGCAGCGCTCAACCGCTGCGCCACCAGGGAGGCCCCTCATCTGTCTGTTTCTATCAATGAATCCTACATTTCCCAAGGGCAGTGACATGTTATTCATCTTTCAATCCTGATTATTAACAATTTAATTAAGTAGGTTAATTGATTTGCTAAAAGATTAGATTTTGGAGGAGGAAGTATGATGAAGGGGAAAACTTGACTTTTTTGGGGGGCAGAGCAGAAAGACTGAATTCCACTCTTAGGCAACTACGAATAACTTTGTTGTGGGAACTTAAGAGAGGTACACTACACGAACTTGGGTGGCTGCGTTGGCACTGAGTGGTGGCTGATGCTTTTGGAACCCTGTGCCCACTTCTGATTTCAGTCACAACTTAGGAGACATTTCCAGGAAGTTCAGACACATCTCCTGCTGGCAGCTGTGTTCTTTTTCATGGGAATTGCTCAGGAAAGTGTAGGCTGGAGTAATCCTTAACTAAGGATATGGGAAGCTGTTGGAAAAGTGCTTCAACCCCTGTTCCATGAAGGGAATGATTCTGCAAGATTCTTGGTTCTCTCTTCAGAGGGCCTAGCAGAATCCTCCTTTATTACTTTTTTAATTTATTTATTTACAAATATAAGAACTAGGGTGTAGGCCAGAGGTGTGGAGTGGTGAGAGGATTCACCAGAGACGGAGCGGGAGAAGAACAGGCAGATCTATTGAAATACACTGCTGAGGGGAGCAGCAGGTGAGGCAGGAGAGGTCTGCCGTGCCATGTGGGAAGCTCCCTGGCTGGGGATTGAACTCGCACTGCAGTGACTGCAGATAGCTTTACAGTGCTGAGACTTAACCCCTTGTACAACCAGGGAGACCCAGAATCCTCCTTTATTATAAATGGAGTCTTCCTTTCCACTTCATCATCTTACTATCTTGCTCTCTCATTTCTGCTTCTGGATGGGATCTTACCTCAGATAAACCACTTGCACCCAAACCCAACCCCCGTCTTAGACTGCTATTAAAGAGACTCGAACTGAGACATCTGTAAATGCCGGAGATCTTAAGTAACCCAACATGACCAATGCACTTTTTTTTTTTAATGGTTAGATCCAGACAAGGACAACTCGACTGATCATCTTTAGTCTTAGAATAGCTTTCTGAGATGTATATAAATAATTCTGGTGTTTGTAAACAATCTTGGATAGGAAATAGGCAAAGACCCATGTAACAGCCTAAGGGACAAGCTCATCTGCTTCCACTTGGAGACTTTCATGATGCTCAGTGGTTGGTACTATGAGTTGTAAGATATCAAGAATCCTCAAGAAGAATGTATGAATGTAGTATTCCTATCTAAACTTCCCATTTGATTCTTTATATCTTCTAAGTCTTTGCTAAGAGTTTCTATTTTTTCCCCTTTGTTTTCAGCATGTTCATAATTGCTTGTTGAAGAATTTATATGATCATTACTTTCAAGTCGCCATCAGATATTTCTACCAAGATGAGTCATTTTGATGTTGATGTTTGTCAATCATCTTTTCTCATTTATGTTGAGATTTTCCTGGTTTTGGGGAAATGAGTGATTTTTATGGAACGCTGGACATTTTGGGTCTTATATTATGAATTTCTGGCTCTTATCTAAATTCAGAGTCAGCAGGACTCTTCTGACTATGCTCTGGGAGGGGGGTTGTGGGACACTGTCTTCTTACTGCCAGGTGGGGGTAGAAATACAGCTTCCCCAGTGGCACCTGGAGGGGGGTGCTCTCAATACTGCTGGGCAGGGGTGTGGGTGGGATAGGGTTTTGCTAAGTGTCTGCTGATACAGCCCTGGCTTGGAGGGGCAGGAGCACCTCGGGTCTGCTGCTCCATGGTCTCCATGGATACCGTCAGCAGTGGGGACAGGAATGTCCTGCGAAGCAATGATGAAAGTCCTGACTTTGTTCTAAGTGGCCCGTGACACCACCCAGAAGGAAGAGAGGAGCGTGGGATTGACAGCTCAGGCTTCCCTCTGACTCAATGGGCTGGCATAAAGAAAACACCTGCTGCGATCTGGGCCTTACCTGATACTATTTTGGTGAAAGGGTTGGGGTGACTCATACAGTCCAATTAAGGCAAAGTCAGATACCCTACTTGGTTTTTACTGGTGGAAGTGTTACAGGGGAAGGAGATGGGCACCCCAGAACCCCCAAACCTACCTGCTCTAAAAAGCTTTTGCCATTTGTCGCATCAAGACAAAAAGTATTCTAGTGCGTAAAACCTTTAGTGGAAAGGAACTTGAATACAATTAGTGTGTAATCCAAAAAGATTTGTAGTTTCCAAATCAAGCACCCAAAGTTACCCATCCCCTCATGGGTAAATGTCCAGCCAAACAGCGTTGGCCCAAAGGAAGGCCCAAAAGCCTGTCACAAATCTAAAGCACCTTCCGGCTGGGACCCATAGAAAAGGGTCAGAAACAGTCAGACAAGTCTGGGAGGAAAAGAGCAAAATCAAAATCAAGATAGAAGCTGCCATTGTCACCTCCCTGCGGGTCTCTCACCCACATCTGTTTCAATCAGTCCAGGACCAAAAAGCCAGCGCAGCTTCTTCACATGTCTCTGCTCCACGTGCCTCCCCCAGGTCTCCTTCTGACTCCCCATCCTGCCTTGTTCCTCCTGCAGTCTCCTCTCCAGCTTCCTCTCCTCCCTGCTCAGGCCCACCCTCCCTTGGGTGGGACAGGGAACCTGGAATCTCCCCTTTTCCTGGGGACCACCCTATTATAGAGGAGGGTTGGAAGTAGGGCATAGTTTCTATTTTTTTCCCTAATGTTTAGCTAAAGTACATTAGTTACTTTCTAAAAGTTTTCTGTCTTCTAGGATAATCCTTTTAAATTATGAGAGCAGGCTTCCTTTGGGTTAGCTTGCTTTCATTATTCTCGTGCTCGTTATTGGTTCAGGGTTTCTGGTTTCTCCAGAGAGCAGCCTGGAATATATGGGTCAAAGAAAGTCCCCCAAACAAAAACCCAGGGTACTCACTGCTGTCTCTTTCCATGGGTCCTGAGGTCCCACTGTGTCTTTCTATGGATCTGGAGGATTGTTTGTAAAATTATTTCAGGCTATTTATAAAATGTTTAGACATGTTTCTAAGGATGCTTGCTAAAGGCCACACTGACCTTATTGGGAACTTACTGAGAGATGGCGTTGCAATCCCAGGAACTGTGACTTTGGGTAGACTGGAGGAGTTGTCTGGTTAAGGGTTAAAGATGTTCTGCTTGGACAATGCATAACTCCCGAGGACTCATTATCCATAGTCAGTCTTCTTTCTTCTCTCTACCTTTCAGAGTTTGTGTTGGCTTCATATATAATGTCCTGGGTTAGCTTTTTAGTTCTCATTAGCAGGAGGGTTAGGGAAAAGTATATGTACTTCATTTTTGCCCAGAAATTCCTCTGATTTCTTTTAAGATGGAGTAATTTTGAAGCCTCGTATAGCACCACCATATTCACCCAATCTTTGGGGTTATCTGCCTTGGCCATAAGGCTGACCTTCTGAGAGGAGTGTCTGTTTGCATGAGAGGTGTGTTTCCTCTCCCATTCCCTAAACCCACTCCCCTACTTCTCTCTTATATTGCTATGTGAGGCTCTTTTCATATATTCTCTCTAGGTCCTTCCCAGTATCAGTCTATCTCTGCACTATGTTAAAAAATTGAATAAAAAATTCTCTAATCTAGAAAATGAGTATAAAAGGAAAACAATAATTTCAATTGTGCTATAATTTGCATGCTCTAAATTTGTTCAAGTCAAACTTAAATGTATCATCCAGTGATTTCATTTTTAAATGGGTTTATTTGAATTTTAGAATTATTTTTCCAAAGGAAAATGTTTTGATTCTCTTTGGAAGAAAACTGCTGTATGTGTGCTACCTAGCTAAATAATAGAGAAAAATGAAATAATGTTGAGAACAACAAAATAAATTTTAAAATTAATTTAAACATTTTTAAATGTTATCTCTGTCTTGCTAGAAAACTGCTTGCATATTATTTTTAATTCCAAATGCCTCAGTATTTGCCATCATTACTGTTTCTTCCCTGGCATTGAAAGTCAGGAAATGCTAGAGAGAAAGAATGTGAAATAGAATGGTTGCTAATGCTGCAAGTGTGTTTAACCCCAGAATCCCAATATCAATTAAACTAATATTATGGTTTCATGATTTTCTTTCAAAAATAATTTCCTCTCTCGAAAGACCATCTTTGACAAGCTACTTCTTGCTACCATCCATGTCTCAAGGGATGTGTATTGACTGGAAATTTTGAGCATCTATAAAAGTGTTTATTGAATTTCTGAATAATAAAATTAAATACTAACAATAAGCAATCATCATTTTCATGTTGAGCAATTGCTCCTAGTTGAACCATGAACTTGGGCTATGAAATTCAGAAGAAAGAACAAAGTACAGTAAGTTGTTTGCATAGATAGCACATCCATAGATACTAAAAAACAAATAAACCAACCAGTCAGCCAAACAAACCTCAATTAGAAACAAATTGAACATGAAAATAACATTAGAACAAGTCCAATATACCTGGAGGAAAAAAATCCTAAATACCTGGAGTGAGTTAAATACAGTTCTTTAAAAAAAAATTTTGTCTACCTTTTTGAATGCAATTCTTCCCCTTTAAACTTGGAATGACTTAAATGGATGAAGGATGACATGTCAGTTTTTACTTTTCTTCCCTTTCAGAACAAGTGATCTTGTCCTGTGAGAAAATTCCTTCTCAACATCATGTCTGTGTAACTAGATCAGGGGGCAGAGAAGGCCCCCACTTTGAAGCATTCCATTTGGTGGGTGGGGAATTAGCTTCAATTTTTGGAAAATCTTTCTTCATACTGAACCGAATTGTTCCTCTATGTTCTAGTATGGTTGTAGGGAGCAAGTGTAGGTTCTCTACTACAGGGACTGTTTATAACCTACAAAAGCAGTATTTAAAGGTAATACCACTCCCTTTCATGTTCCCTGTGTTACTAATGCACCTTCTAAAACATAATGGGAAAGTTTACATAGAAAATTTTGATTCAGGGACTAATTCTCAGCACTTACCATGCCTCAGACACACTCTGTTGGGCCCAGGAGCTCTCTCTGTGAACACAGCCCTCTGTCCTCCTAAAGATCACAGTTAATCAAGAAAGACATTCAAGGGCCTCCCTGGTGGCACAAGGGGTTAAGTCTCAGCACTATGAAGCTATCCACAGTCACTGTAGCCCTAGTTTGATCTCTGGCCAGGGTGCTCCCCACTCTGTCTCTGGTGATCCTCTCAACTTCCCTACCTCTGGCCTGCACCCCAGCTCTTGTATGCATAAATAAATAAATCTTTTTTTTTTCTTAAAAGGAAAGACATTCAGTGAATAATTACAACTGTGCTGACTATTATCTAAGAGGTCATAATGTTGTCTAAAGCAAAGGGAATTTAATCAATCCTGGAGAATCCTGGATGACCTCTATGATGAAGGGATATTTAAGTGAAAACTTGAAGCCAGAGTAGAAATTAGGACAACAGGGGTCCAGGCACTGGAAATCACACATGGGGAAGAACCGAGGTTGGGAGATGTCCCATATTCCGAAGGAAGAGAGTGTGTGAGAATAAGTTTCCAAATTCCCATCTCAATGAAGAGTAGCCTGGGGTGGTTGCTACCATTCGGTGGTGGGAAACTTAACTGTTCAGAAAGGAACAAACTCTTCACTCTTTTCTTTCTGTATCTTACTTCATAGTTTTCACATTGTTTCCTCTGTCATTTGCGCCGTAATTTTAGCAGTGATCCTGATTATGTGAACATATTATCTAAAAAGTAAATGATTTAAAGGTTTCAGTGCTCAAGGATGCTTCATCTATGATCTCTGTTTCCAATTCAGTTTGGAAGGCAAATTTATCATGTAAGTAATGACTCAAATAGGACAGTTTATAATAAAAAACCCATTGGAAAAAGTGCTGAAGGCATCCACTCTCTTCTTTCTACTTAGCTATATTTTTGTACCACGATAACCAAATAACAACCCAAAAGTGTTCAACTGATGTAGCAACAAGGACTTAACTGGTGACATTGCAAAGAACCCTTAGTGGCTTAGTGGAGAGGAAGCCAGATTGCATTGGGTTGGGAATAAATGGGAGCTGTCTCTAGTGAATACAAGGAATGTGGACACTCTAAAGAATCTAAACTGTAAAGAGAAGAGATACAGAGTAAGAATCTAGAGGAAAAACAAAATAAAGAAATGCCAATGTGGGGTGGAGGAGAGACTAGGACAAGTTCAAATATTTCTAGAAGGGCACTACTATTACTGGAAAAGTAAGAAATATAGGAAAAAGTGTTTCCCCATATGGATGATTTGGGGCAAGGTGCTTAGCCTTGTCAGACTTCTGATTTCTGTCTGTAAAACCTGATCATGATGCTGAACTCAAATATTTCATGTTTATGATGAAGAGACAGTTGTTAGAAAACTCTCATTACAGTTAATGTGCAATAAATGATAGTTTGGATAAACGTTTAATAGAACATGGGCCTTGAAGGACAATGACTATCATACTTTGAATACAGTAGATGCTTATTACAATAAAACCAGGACAAGGAAGAAATGAAATGTGCATTGTGAACAGGTCCAGGAAGCCAAGGAACATAAATGAGGGAGGATAATAATGAATTAGGAGCATAAGCAGATGATGCAGCAAAACTACATTGTGCTTATAACTTTAGAAAATCTGGGAGATCAAGTACTTAGAAATGGACTAACTATAATTCATCATGTATGTTAATTACATTATCTGTTATAACAGGCACAAATTTCAGTCCAAAATAAACTGGATGTGTAAGAAACCTAACTTTATTCTCCATCTCCACTAAATTGAAAGATCTTTAAATCTTCCATTCTCCAGGATACTAAAGCTGTCTCTTCTTTCCCAAATTTGTGTCTAATTTCTGGTGAGTTTTGTATAGTTTCAATGAGTCGTATGACCCATTTTGCCCCTGAGTCACCTGTTCACACAGATACTGTGAACCAAACTGTGGTTCCACTTGGTCCTTGTTCCCTGATTCATGGAGTAACCCTTAGGGACAACTTTGCCCATCTAGGGCTTCAGATCCAAGTGTCTCTCTGCTGCTTTCATGTCAGACTTGAGAATTAAGAAATCATTCTATTGCTTCCAAGCTATTTCTGAGGAGGGACTTCTGGGACACGTTCATGGCTTCATTTGCTTTGATGGTTAATATGTGACTTTATCTCTTCTATTGGTGTACTATCTGCAAAGACTGAAATTATCCATGTTTGTTCTCTGTCTCCTAAACCACACCAGCTCTTGCCCCTTATTGAAGCTCTAATATGGAAAGCAGAGTCCAGGCTATCTTTCTCTAAATGATCACACTTTATCTTTCTTCTGCTGTCCCCCAGTCTAGCAGATTATTTTTCTTCTCTTTAGGGAAAATCTCTCCCCATATAAATCTTGATGGTTTCCCCCAGATTCATGTTTGCCCTCAAATAACCCTTTTATGGGTTTAGGATTTTGGAAAATATAAACCAGGTCTTATAGGAAGTTTCTGTTTTCAACCCCAGCTTGTCACACCCACATCCTCAGGAAATAACTCAGAATAGACTAGTTGCCAGAAATGGGTGAGTAGGTGGGAAAGGGAAAGTGGGACCTTTAGGAAAAAATCCATTTCTATTTCAACATCCTATGATAGTGATAATACATTGCATTACCTTTTAATTTGCCACACAACTTGTAAATTTATAGAGACCACAATTTGTCCAGTCTGAGCCAGCAGTGCACTTCAGCACATTTTTAATCATCTGCATTCTCCATGCATATTGCTTGGAGAAAAAAATTCTGTACAAATTCCTATAAGTTCAACTGATTA
Organism: Scalopus aquaticus; assembly: GCA_004024925.1. Lineage (NCBI taxonomy): Eukaryota > Metazoa > Chordata > Mammalia > Eulipotyphla > Talpidae > Scalopus > Scalopus aquaticus. Next base: position 2,487 of record PVIJ01001145.1, on the reverse strand, counting down.
GTTGGCACAAATGTTGGTGTCTGGCAATCACAGTTCTAAACACACAGTCGTCACATTCTGAGATGGTTCTATGGGTCCTACAGGTCATCCTACAATGGGGGTGACAGTCAAACTTTCTTCTCTGGGACATGTCCTGAAAAGTTCTTAGAGGGAAGACTGAGAGATACCCCCAAGACCCCAAACCTGCATGCTCTAAATGGGTGCTGCCATCCACTGCATAAAGACAAAACATACTCAGTGCGTAAGAGCTTCAATAAAAATGAAGTTTAATAGAATTAGTGTGCAATAGAGAGAAAAGAAGAAAAGATAATAGTTTTCAATTCAGCACCCAAAGTTACCCATCTCCTCATGAAAAAATGCCCAGCCAGACAGGGTTGGCCCAAAGTTGGGCCACTGATGCCCAATAGCTTGCCACACATGTCTAAGGCACCTTCTGGTGGGAAACTATAGGAAAGGGGCAGAAGGGGCCAGGCAAGTCTGGAAGGAAAAGAGCAAAATCAAAATGCAAGTCAAGATAAGGGCTGCATTGTCAGCCTCCCCATAGAGTCTCTAACCCATATCTCTTCCACATGTCTCCTTCCATGTCGTCCAAGTCTCTGTTACAAGTCCAAGGCCAAGAAGCAAGTGCAGCTGCTTCTCACAGGTCTCTGTTCTGCATGCTTCCTCCAGGTCCTCTCTCCCTCCAGCCTGTTCTCCCAAGTCCTTTTTAGCCTCCCCTGCTGCTCAGCTCCACCCTTCCCAGATGGGACAGGGAACCTGGAACCTTCTCTTTCAAGGAGATTACACTGACAAAATGTCACTACTTATTTTTGTTCAGGGCTTCTTGTTACTTCCCCAAAGCAAAACATTACTCCTGGAACTTTCACTAAGTAGTATAGCATATACTATTTTAACTTTAAATATTATTTAATATAAAAATCAATTAACAAGGGGTAGATTTATTTCTACTTCTAATAATGTCTTCATGGATATAAATCCCTGCTCTGTGCTATGCAGAATTAATAATATATCAGGATGAGCTTTATTTGAAACAGATTTTCTAATCTGCTTTCTAAGCAGATTTCTAATCTTTCTAATTATATGGGTTTATAATTGCCTTTTTCTCCCGAGGCAACTTCTCTGCTAGATAACTCTCCCACACCAAGATTAAGATGTTTAGCATCTCCCAGGGATGCAGTAGGTTTTGCTGTGCTAACATCGCCATTTTCAATGACACAGCATGCTGTAACTGGGAACTGGCAAGGTGAAGACTACGGGCTTGAGCATTCAATGCTACTTTTCCAAACGTACTAGTGAATATTTGGTTCTAGCCTTGGGATGTGAACCACTAGTGCTACATAGTGGAATTCACTTCAATAAAGAGTAGTACAATCCGGGGCCTCCCTGGTGGTGCAACAGGTTAAGCGCAGCGCTGTGGAGCTGTTGGAAGCTGCAGCCTGAGTTTGATGCCTGAGTTCAGTGAACAAGTCGGATGTCGGAGTTCGATGCCTGGCCGGGGAGATTCCCACATAGTGCGGCAGACCTCTCCTCCCTCGCCTTCTGCTCCCTCAGCAGTGTATTTCAGTAGATCTGCCTGTTCTGCTCCCCACTCTGTCTCTGGTGAACCTTTTTCCTGTCCCACACCTCTGGCCTATACCCCAGCGTGTATGCATAAATTAAAAAATAATTATAATAAAAAAGAGTAGCGCAATCCTTCAGGAGAGTTTCTAAAAGAGCGGTGATCTACACTAATTGCAAAACACAAGTGTGAAGGGCTTCTTCTCACCCAAGAAAACAGCAGAGATGTTGTTAAAATAGACTTCTATTCAAAGTGCTATGATGTTATTCTTGAACCACTGAAGTCTCTGAGCCATCTGGCACTCTGTGGTTAGGCACTGCACCAGCACCACGTGGGGAAGTGCCAGGGCAGGAAATTGTGGTTTATTTTATTGTGCTTTGCTAACAAGAGTCAGAAGCCAGTAACTGCTTGGCATTCCTGAAAGTGGCTTCAAGTTGGAAAGTCCACGCGGAGACAAGGAACTAATGAGCGGGTTGGGCAATGAATGTTTGTGTTTATGTGCGTGTGCAAACCCGGGGTGACCTCAGGGACATGTGACGTTCTAGTTCAGTTTCTGAGGCAGATGTTACAGAGTCGTGTGCATGCCTTGCACACCACTGCTCCAAACGAATGTGGTATTTCTTTTCTTCTTCTTTTTTTTTTAAAGATTTATTTATTTATACATACAAGCTGGGGTACAGGCCAGAGGCGTGGGGTGGCGAGAGGATTCACTGGAGACAGAGTGGGGAGCAGAACAGGCAGATCAGAAACACACTGCTGAGGGGAGCAGCGGGCGAGGCAGGAGAGGTCTGCCGCGCCATGTGGGATTCTCCCTGGCTGGGCGTCGAACTCGCATCGCATGCTGCAGACAGCTCCACAGTGCAGCGCTCAACTGCTGCGCCACCAGGGAGGTCCCTTCTTTTTTTTTTTTTTAAAGATTTATTTACATG